>CM021779.1:13621293-13640597 GCA_011076525.1 Nettapus auritus
GCTGCACCCCCAGCCTGCCTGCTGGCAGGACAGAGCAAGGAGCTGAAAAGTCCTTGGCTTGGTGTAAGCACTGCTCTGCAACAATTAAAACATCAGCATGTTATCAGCACTTTTCTCATCCTAATCCAAAACATAGCACCCTACCAGCTACTGGGAGGAAAATTAACCCTGTCCTAACTGAAACCAGGACACCCCACAAAATAGGAAACACAGCATCAAGAAAAACTAGAGTAAAATGTATTTCCGGGATTATGGAATTGCTGCTTTAATCCTAAATTTAGAAATATTTTTAACTGATTCTTCTAAAAAAAGTTACTAACCTCTAATTCTGTAGAAAACAACAATCTTGTGTTATTGTTTTCCATAAAATTAGAGGTTTGGGTTTTATAGAATGACTAAATTAGACCTTATCAAAAGCTCTTCTAAGAAATGCTGATCCATAGGCTGCAATTACCCTAAGGAGTATACACAAGGATCAGCATTTGTTTTGAAACATTAGAAATCAGTGCTGGATGGCAGTCACTGGATAATGTCAATGTCAAGAATAAACAGACTCAGCTTTTCTTTCTGTTTTTGTGTCCATTCTGCTGCTAGTTTACATCATCTCTCTGGCATTTAAAGGAATCCAGACAGAATGTAAGAGGATGGTATGATTGATTGCGTCTGTTTGTATACTAATTTTAGTCTGTTTTATAATGATTTTGAAATGATAAGCAAGAAAATTGATCAGTTTTCAGTGTGTAGCTGAACTTAGCAGCACTGAGACCCTACACATCTTTCACAGTTACAGTAAAGCTGTTGCATATATAACATCAGGGCAAGGTAGAGTATGTTAACCTCTAGGGCTGCTTTTTTCTTGATTTCCTACCATTTTTGCTAATAAAATATGTTAAAAGCATACCTCTTGTGTAGTCAGTATAACCTCTTGTGTGTTTTTAAGTGGTAATTGTAACCTAATAATTGCTCCTAACATACAGTCACGGATTTATTTATTTAGTTATGTTGTGGTTTAATCTGGCGGGCAGCTAAACACCACACAGGTGTTCACTCACCCTCCCCCCTCCCTCTCTGGGATGGGGGAGAGAAATGGAAACTGAAGCCTGAGAGTTGAGATAAAGACAGTTTATTAAGACAGGAAACAATAATAATAATAATAAGTGTGTACGAAACGAGTGATGCATAATGCAATTGCTCACCACCCACTGACTGATGCCCAGTCTATCCCCGAGCAGCCACCCCCCCCCCCCCCCGGCTAGCCATCCCTATTTGCTGTTCAGCATGACATCAGATGGTATGGAATGCCCCTTTGGCCAGTTTGGGTCAGCTGTCCTGGGTCTGTCCCCTCCCAGCTCCTGCTGCACCCCTAGCCTGCCCGCTGGCAGGACAGAGCGAGGAGCTGAAAAGTCCTTGGCTTGGTGTAAGCACTGCTCTGCAACAACCAAAACATCGGCATGTTATCAGCACTCTTCTCATCCTAATCCAAAACATAGCACCCTACCAGCTACTAGGAGGAAAATTAACCCTGTCCTAACTGAAACCAGGACAATTTATTTTTATTATGTAAGGCTGTTTGGATTTCCTGGACACATCACTCTTTTCTGCCCAGCAGTCTTGTCCAGGAAAATTCAAGTGCTTAGAATCTTTGCCCAGGATTTCCAGAATTCTCCTGCAGGATCAGTTTTCCTACGTGTGTCCCAAGCAGGCTTCATTCCATGTAGAAATCCTAGGTATGTTCATGTGCAGACCATGGGCACAGCTCATTGATTATTCATCAAATGTGCTGCTTGCTGCATTCGTGGTCAACACCTACACAGCAAACCCAAGGGGCCAAACTTTCAACATGAGCTCAAGGCACATGTGCCTTTGTGAAATGAGATCGGTCAATGGCTCTCATCACTCAGTCCCTGTTTGTGATACAGTTATTGCCCTGTGTCAGAGCAAAGACATCAAGGCAGTTGCCCTTTCAAATACATATACTCAGCTCAGAGGCCCAAATCCCACACTGGAATCGTCTCATCAGCTATAATCAGCTAATGGAGACAATGACCACATTGAAGAGCAAGAAGTTTGAGTTTCTTAATCACAGCCAGCCTGACTTTGAAGGATTTGAGCCACCCTCATTTCCCTGTGAAGTGGGAACCACTTTTCTCTCATGAATCTTAGTTCACACATAGCAGTTTTCCTTTCTAGAGGTGGAACAGAAAGGTGGGACCAAATACTGGTCACTAGGACCGGACAGAGCCCCATGCTGATATATGTATCATGCAGATTGTCTGGCCTTTTCCAATCTCCCTCTCTAAGATGCCAGGAATGCAATTTAATTTCCACTTTGCTTTGACCACTAGTTTCTCATCCTGAGGGACGTTCATGGTCTAGGAACAGTAACTGCACCTGCTTAAAATACTTTTGGTAAAATTAGCATAGAAACAGCCTGAACACAAATTGGCAGGCCTTCACATAGTAATTCTTCCAGGTGTGCTAAGGAAATTACAGCCACTGCTCTTGAATTAGTGGTAAAAGAAATGAGATATAACCCTTTTTGTCCAAGGCAGTTGAAGGAATACTTTGGCTTTTTATCTTGAAAATGTCTGTGGATGTTGTCCTTCAAAGATTTCACAGGTGGAGGCAGAGATGATAGTGCTTGTTTTACTGATATTAGCATCTCTGCATGGCAGCAGCTGTTTATACAAAAATCACATACCTTTTTGTTGTCCTCCCTCCCCCTGAACTGAGAACTTGCCATAACACTGAATGGATTTTGTGTATGAGTCTTTAAGCAAATATAATTAAACTGTCATTTCCTGACAGCTCATATATGAGGCTCTTTGACCACAGTGGACTTTTTGTTTTTGTAAACACATTTGCAAACCAAAAGTTAACAACACCAGAAATTCCTAATTCAGAAAAATAGCTGACATTATAGAGTCCTGGAATAATTCAGTAGTGCCTTAAGATATTTAGTTAAAGAAAAGGAGAAAAATAATTAGGGATTATAACATCTGCTAGGAGGAAATAAAACAGATATTTCAAAATATGGTTATAGTTCCTCTTCTCCACTGATTATTCAAAACCAGAAGTATTGAGCTAATACATGAGACTCAGAAAAGTACTTTTCAGTAGGAGCCAGTCAAATCTACAAGACTGTAACATTTTGTCATGCATGGGAGTAGACTTCCAAAGAAACCATTCACTTCTGAAAAAAATAAGAGTATTTATGCTTTTTTAGGATTAGAGCTGATAGAACAGTTAAACCCAACAGTACTCAAAGAAAATGAAGAAATTTTGTGGAGTCGGAAAAATGATGAATTTTGAAGCAAAGATATGAAATGTCATCTTTGAGTCATCCAGAGTGCTGCTGGGGGAAAGTGGAGAGTAGACTTTGTTTGTAACCTGTGACCTGGTTCTCAGCTCCTCACTATGTCCTCATTGGTATTAACTCTAGCAACAACCCGATTTCTTTTTTAGACAGAAGTTGTGTGTTCCTCTCCAATAAAATAACTTCTAGTTGAAAAAAAGCATTAACACGCTCAGTGGTGCCTATAGACTGGACGATGGAAGAGTAGAGTGAGGGGTGAGCTCCAGAATACAGCTACCCCATCATTTAGTTGTGGCTAAAGTAGTAACTACCGTTAGTTCAGTAAAATTTATTTTTTTCTGTGTAGCATTTCTTTTTAAATATGGAACTCTTAATTAAAATTTTCTCTTCTCTATTCCTTGTAATCCTGTTGAACTCTAATGAGAAATAGCATTTTCTGTGGGACACTAATGAGAAAATGATGAAGAAAGAAGTAACAGATTGAGCTGACATTTTGTATCTAAAAGATGAAATATCATGTTGTTCCTCCTAGGGCAAAGGTGAAGAAAGGTGTGAACATCTTTAGTGTAAGAGCCAGCAGTCCGCACTTGTGGGATATCAGAGAGAGTGTGGATTATACGGGGAAATATGCACCAGCTGTTATTGTTTGCCAGAGGAAATCTGCTGCCTCTGAAAACAGGTAGGTCATTTCCAGTAGTGTCTTTTAATAACTGATGGTTGTTTTTCCTTTTCAAAGCATTTATGCCCAGATTGTAAATTTTATTACAGTGTGTGATGAAAATGCTCTTGGAAAAACTGCAGCTTTGTTTTGTAGTGCATTGCAAATTCTACTACATGCACTTTGAACAAAAAAGTTCCTCAATCTTAATACTCAAAGGAAGTTAAAGCTAGCAGGAAATATTGTTTTCATATACTATTTGGAAGAATATGTTTCGTATCTTAATATTTGGTTGTGACTAATTTAATCTCTTCAAATTATTTGCTGCCAGACATTATACCGTGGGTAATTATAGGGCTGTTTGGGATTTTTATTATTATTATTTATTTGGCCAAAGATTTCCGGGGGAAGCTAAAACATATTCATGGCATAAACCCCACATTTTTGTTTGTGAGATTTGTATGAGTTTTTAATCTGCAGAAGAGAATAGGTTTTCCATTTTACATTCCCATTGTGCAACCACTCAGATAGGATATTGACCTCTTTCAAACAGCAGTCATCTGACAGGTGGATGTTCCTCTTCTAATCACAACTGAATGCTTTATTGAATAATTTTTATATCAGTTTCTCCTTCTTGTCCATTGCTTCTGGAAATATATGTCAAATGCATATAAGATCCGACAAACTACAATGCATTGTGTTTGGTATTGCTGTTAGAGAACTTGCCATACAATATGGGAATTCCAATTTTGCTGTGATTTACTTCTGAAATCTTACAAAATCTTACAGGTATAGGGATTTATTATGGACTTTTGAAATTTTCAATAAATACCTACCAAGTCTAATAACTAGGAAAATTCATGTCTTTGGAATCTGGGTATATGAAAAAAGAGAGGAAGGAAAAGAATTCCCTTCATAAGCATAATATAAATCCCTTTCTCCTTACTAAGACTCAGTTTCTACACAATTTCTCTGATATAATATTGGTACTTAAATCATCTGTTTTCTTGTACCCGATTAAACTTTGTCAAAAAAGCAGTATGTATATAAATGCCAAGGTCAAAGCTCCCTATTGTCTAGCAAAACCTGTCAGATTCTTTAAAACCCCAGTTCAAAGCTATTCAAAACCAGTGTGAATATTTTCATTGACTGAAATGGATATTGGACCAGAATCAGTTTATTTCAAAGGTGCATTTTCCATCACACTGTATCTTGTTGGCTCCATAGAGTGCACTTGCCTGATTTCTCCTATTCATCAGGAAAATATAATGCAACATCATAGTTGATTGAAGCTTGGCATCTTATTTCTCTTTAGTACTCATCATTCAGTAGCAAACCTTCAAAATGACCCCTTCTTCACAAACAGTATTATGTCAGTTTTCACGTGGTAGTAGTGTTTGCTGTGTGCTTTCACATGCTGAATATAAGCATGGCTTCATGTTTATTAAAAGAAATGTGATCTAGTATACATTTTAGATTTTATTGGAAAGAAAATCAAGAGCAGACAAGATCACAGTCATACGTGTAACTCAGGTACAACTTTTGTTTTTACTTATTCCATGTGAGTTTTCCAGTTCAGATTTTGTGATTTTTTAAAACTTTTGAAAACTTCTTCCTCATTGTAAACACATGTAAAATATTTCAATTCAGTACGTTGTTTTCCTCATTAAAATTAGTCATGCTTTGCTATTCATTTTAAGAAGGAAGATCAAGCATTATATGGGGAAAGAGTGTGCTCAATACTTCATGGGAAATAATTTTTCTTTATCTAGATATGTTTGATGTCACTAGATATACACAATGGATAACAGTTAAATATCAATGTCTTTTATCAAATTGTTTACCTCTGTAGTTCCTTTATAAATTCTACAAACTCTATTTGCATATTGGTTAATTACTCTTAAAGCTCAGAGATCTGATCACATGAATGCAAAGGTGGCAATGGTAATTAACTAGAGATTTAATGCTTTTGTGTTTCTGATAGTTTTACATGGATCAGGAAATAGTGTTAATAAAGTTAACTTACTGTGACAGGTGTAATTTCATAGATTAAGGAGGCACTTGTGCAAGTGGCAAACTTAACCAGGAGGCCTGAGCATTTCTTTATCTAAGTTTGAAGTATATCATTCATTTTATTTGGAGAGGTTTTGGCAGTGAAAGCTTATCATAACAGGATTAACATATAAATATTATCACAGCCAGCAGGGTGTTTTAGTATGAATATTAACAGCAAATATTATGAGTCTGTAGGAGAATAACTAATTAAGCCCATCTGTCAAATATGATTTGGAGTTCTCAATGCCTTGCTTGCAATGGGTTTGTGACAATGTTCCAGATTAATGGTGAAGCAATTATAAATTTCTCCCCAGTTCTTCTGATTTCATTCTAAGGTGATAATAATTTTGTAACACTAAATCCTGACCCATGAGATTATTAGATGGGCTTAATCTCTTCTGTTCTTTGAGAACTATCTTCTATCCCTCTATTTCCATGTAGACAACCAGAAAACAAACAAACAAACAAACAAACAAATAGAAAATCATGTGATGTGGATTAACCAGAGGCTCAGAAATGGGACTTGGGAAAAAAATTAAATGATCGAATCAGGGAGATATGAATCAATATGTGTCATCCTTTACTTTTTTCTTTTTGATGTTGGCTGATGTTAATTTTCCTTGATACCTCATATAATGGGGTGAGTAGAATGAAAATATAAGATTAAGACAGAACTGCATTTTAAGAATGTTTTCCTGGATTAGTGCAGTTTCTCAGTGTTTCTGAAGTTGGGCATCTCTGCTGTGCTAGTGAGGACTGCTGAGAAAAAGAATCACTAAAAGAGGAAGATCACGGTTCCCACCTATTCTTCTGTGTTTCCTGTTTGATTGGAAGCAAGCTGGGGGCTTGCAGGGTGGGTAGGTGTGGATTGGAAAATTATTGAGGTGACTAAAGTTGTCGTTTTACTGGATATTCCAATGTGCCTAAACCACAATTTTAATAAATTCAGAAAAAAGTGTCTAAGAGATTTTCAGGGACCTCAGTTCCTTATCTGTAAAACATCATCAATAGCACTTTCCTATATCCATAGCTGTGGAGACGTTAAGCAAGATGCTCTTGATATGATATGATGATTAGTGTCATATCTTGATATTTTATTAATGGATATTATGATAATCTTAACAGATTTTATTAATGTGTAGATTTTGGAGTACACATGCTTGTTATTCCACTGAGAATACATTATTGTTCTCCATGCTTATGGACAAAAGAGACCACTCATCCAAGCAAGTACAAAACAGGCAAAACTTGACCATCACCAGGTAGAACCTTAATATGACTGTTTACTGTCCAACTGTAGTTGAACTGTATCACAGATAAGCTTTGCTCACCTTTTTTCTTTCCCCATGCTCATTGTTGGAAATGTTACAAAGATAATATTTCTTCTGAAACTTTCTTGTTTGTGCTCTTGGGTTACAGCTCTGTAGCATTACAGCATTTATTGGCTTTTACTGCCTGAAACCAGATGCTGATCCTGCTGGGGGGGAGGGGGGGGGAAGGGCTCCTTTATTTTGATTGTGAACTACAGGGTGACTGATTCAATCTGTAATAATATTGACACAGTAGGAAACAACAACAGTATTTTCTGGGCTATATCCCTCATTTGTTCTCGTGTCTCTCATTTTATCATGTTATGGTGTATTAGTACTTAATTTTTTTAACACTTCTATCATAAAAGCAATTAACTTGATATTAGATAAAACAGTGACAGGAAAACATACAGCATCATGCTCTTTGATTTTCCTGGACAATACCTTTTTTTTTTTTTTTATGATGTTTATACAATTTACCTTAGTGCCATATATTTCCCATTTTCAAATCTGAGATCTCATATTATGTAATTTAACATCTAGGTTTTTTTTGTTGTTGTTGTAACAGCAGTGAGCTATTGCCTCATTCTCTTGCTTGTTGCATCTATCAATATGTTTGACAGACTCTCAATCATGCTGTAATTCTAAAATGCTTCTGAATGCTTCTGTTTGTTGCAACAAAAGCAACAAATGTGACATATAGCAGCCTGATAGCCTCAATAATTACATTGTGTGTCTTGCTGATGCTCATAAAAATGCTTCATACACATAGTTGTATGTTTGTGAGCACCATTAATATTTTTTACCTAGTTATTCATGTATTCACACAACTTTACCAACTAGAGATATACTATTTTGTGGAGAGAAAAATGTCTACTCTGGAGTTACAGAAACAATACATGCTGAAGCAAAATTAAGTTGGTGTATTTTGCCCCATTGTGGTGTGAATCACATAAGCTCATAATGAGGAACTCATTGTTCATCATGATGAAACTGGAGGAATAAAAGGACTGTAGAAATCAAACACGCTTTCAGATGGGATATATACAAGTAAGGTATTGAAAACGCACGACACAGAGTGGGACACTTCAAAATACAAAGAGATATGAGAATTCTTGCCTATAATTAGGAGCAGGAAAAAAAATCTTTTTGTTTGTTTGTTTATTATTATTATTGTAGAGGAGCAAATTATATCATATATGTGGTTTCAAAGTTACTTTCCAAGTAATGATTTTGCTCTAAACACTGGCTATTCACTCAACATCAACAAAGTCATGTAGATATAATACATTAATTTGATTCTGAAATAATGGAGTTTAACTCCATTTACACTTCCCAGTCATCTAGCATCTAGATAATGATTAGCTATAAAGGCATTTGTCCTGGGTAGCTTTGGAGTTTCATACTGTTTCTTATTTATAAGAATTTGTGTGTTATGATGTGAAAGCACTAAATATCTTAGAAGTCATGTTTATATTTCACATATTTGAAAGCAATTAGTCAAAAAAAGTCTATTCCTCATTTCTCATTTTAAAACTTAAATGCGTGCTCTGAGAGAGAACTCTTTGAGATGTTGAGGCAAAACAGATTTGTGTGAACCAAACCTCAATGCATCTTTCTTTTACCTGCTGACCCACTTCTTCATTTTTAAAAGGAAAGCTATTTTATTTATTTATCCAGAAATGCAGATTCTCTCTTGAAGTCATCCTACTCAGTGCAGATTAAAAAGGTTATCAAGTTAACATCTTGAAGCAAATCAAAAGAAATGAGAGAAAATATTAACCAACAGCTATTAGATAAAGACATTACTAGGGGATTTTTTCACCTGTTTCTTTGAAAGAGACTCATTCATTTAAAAACAAAATATTGCAGGAAAGCAGTTCAAAGGCATGTAGATAGTCTCCTGTTATCTTAGAGGTGGACTCTGTTTCTATAACTCTGACATTTAGATTAAGGAAATACCACAGGGCAACTCAGCTGTCATTGTGAAGAAGATGATTACCTTTAATCTCAGCTGAATTTTAGGGTTCTCCTTAGAAAAGAAGTTAATTCCTATGTTCCTTTGTGAGCATAATTTTATTGGAAATGGGAAAAAGTGACAATTACCATTTAATTGCCTACATTGTCTCTTGAAGTAGTTTGAAAACATGAAATTCCCTCATTCAGGTATTATCCTTCGGAAATATTGTAGAGTTATATACCATTTAACATCCCTGAACTGGTTACAACTGTTGATATACAGAGCTATATCATTGTTATATGCATATCATCGTAAGGAAAGTGATAGAGGTTAAGTACCCGTGAAATCTAACTTGACATGACTTAACAGTTCACAACTACTGTCTGAAGAGTCAGGAAAGTAAAGGAGACTGCAGTATCTGTACCTTTTTTTTACCTCTATGGATCCTCTCCATCAACATTTGGATCAACATCAACATATGGATATCACCTACAACATTTTTCGTGATGAATGAGAGAAAGTCAGACATCTCCTCTTTAGAAGGGTACTTGATCAGCAGGCAGATATTATAAGGGCTTTTATTCTACTTTGTGGTGAAGTGCAAAGAATAAAAATATGCCAAAATATTTTAGGGCACAGGCAGGATTTACTACAGTACAGCTTTTTGCTGCTTTATATTTGCATATATATATATGCTTTTATATTTTCAATGCGGTGTGTGAAGGATAGCTGTTAAATAGTGTTTCATGTTTCCAGAATATGTTGAGTATTTTCTCCTGATCTTTACTGATCCTGCCTGTGTTATGAGTAACTGAAAAGGATAATTGAAGCTTTAGTATATAGCCATCATGTCATTAGTTTCTAGAGGTTGTATTTGGGTCAAAAGAGATCAGGGACATGTGGCCACCTTTTTCAGTGGCAGCCCAGACTTGGCAGATTTTGTAGGGCTCGAATTTGGAAGCACAGAGTTGGATCAGTGTCACTGTTATGCTACGTCACTACACACACCAGAGAGGGCTGGTGTTACAAACTGTCAGCAGTCATTGTGTGTGTGGGAATAATGATACAAATCATGAAAAAAATATAGTCAACTGATCAAAGACATCGTGTTAATTTGAGAAGGCTTTGCACTAGCTTCAATTTGTATTAGAATCTGTGGTCATTTTCTATCACATTACTATATTTGGCTCTTCTTTTGTGATAATCTGTCCCAGATGGAAAATAAGTCCAGTGAATAATTACAGAGACTTGCAGACAAGCCTCTTAATGGTCTAACTGGTCACAGGCCAGTGGCCATTCACTGACTGCCATCCTCAGTCTAAATACCTCATACAACTCTCCTGTCCACTCTACGCTATCCAGTTATTTGTATCCAAAAACCCTGGGAAAAAAATCTGTATCTTCTACACTGTCACAGGAGAAGAAGACCTGTGAAAGTGATGCTCAGTTTGAGTTGGACTAGCTCTCCCAACTCATATCAGCTGTGATTGCAGGGTGGAGCTCTGAACAGAACAAATTTTGGCTGCAGGAAGAGTGCTTGTAAGGAGGGATGAATTTAATTTCCTGTCATAGCTCATCTGAAAGCAGGGGGGTTTATCCCCTTTGTATTTTTTTATTACATTTTATTACTTTATATATATAGAGAGAGAAAAGCAATAATGGAAAGGATCCAAATACTGCTGCTGTTCCATAGTTAACAAATGACACCAAAACTGTACTTGCAAGTAGTACTTATATTACTTATAGTACTTATATACTAATATTCCCGTGTTCATGAGCTTATCTAGGAGTTTGAAAAAAGGTGTGATATCTTCATCACCAGTTACCAGTTTTGGTAGCTCAAAAGGTGAAGGTTGGTTGAATGAACCTGGGAAGTCCTGGGAGAAACTCTGATGATCCCTATACCTATATAACTGAAGACTATATTGTAATGCATACATGGAAAAAGCAGATGACATAGCTTGTTCACAGATACATTTGTTCCTAGTCCTCTCTTCTCTCTCTGGTGCTGTATGGTTATTTCTGCCACCTCCCTTGTAGAGGAGATATCCTCCTTTCTGTACTTTGTTGTAGTACCTAAAAGACATTCCCAACAGTCTGAATAAACCTCATGCATATTTAGCATCTTTATTTTATGTTGTTGTTATCCAGTATGATAAATGTCATTTTAAACCCAAGGAGGAACAATTTCCCTTAAGAATCTTAGGGATTCAACATTTTCATGCTTGCTCTGTGTTTTTGGTACTTATCACTGTAGTCCTTAAGCCTTTAAGGTTTAACTACAGAGCTGGAGAGGAGCTCTGAGGATAAGGACCTGGGGGTCCTGGTGGACGACAGGTTGACCATGAGCCAGCACTGTGCCCTCATGGCCAAGAGGGCCAATGGTGTCCTGGCGTGCATTAAAAGGAGCGTGGCCAGCAGGTCAAGGGAGATGATCCTCCCCCTCTACTCTGCCCTGGTCAGGCCTCACCTGGAGTACTGTGTCCAGTTCTGGGCTCCCTGGTACAAAAAAGACAGGGATCTCCTGGAAAGAGTGCAGTGGAGGGCCACAAAGATGATACGGGGCCTGGAGCACCTTTCCTCTGAAGAAAGGCTGAGAGACCTGGGTCTGTTCAGCCTGGAGAAAAGAAGACTGAGAGGGGATCTCATCAATGTGTACAAATATCTGAGGTGTGGGAGACAGAAGGATGTAGCCGACCTCTTCTCAGTGGTCTGTGGGGATAGGACAAGGGGCAATGGCTGCAAGATAGAGCACAGGAAGTTCCACACTGACATGCAAAAGAACTTTTTCACGGTGAGGGTGATGGAGCACTGGAACAGGCTGCCTAGGAAGGTTGTGGAGTCTCCTTCTCTGGAGATATTCAAGGCCTGTTTGGACACCTACCTGGGCAGCCTGCTCTGAGGAACCTGCTTTGGCAGGGGGGTTGGTTCTGATGATCTTTTGAGGTCCCTTTCAACCCCTACAGTTCTGTGATTCTGTGATTTAGCAGCCCCAGGGCTCAAAATATCAATTCCAATGGGACAGAAACAGTTTGTTACCTATTAGAAAAGAAAGAACAACTGAGTAATCTTCTGTCTATTAAAAAATCTAATATTAAATGCAAAAATACATCTTGTGAAAGTGTCTCTAATGGTGCTGTTGGTTTTCTTTTCCTTGGAGGAAATCTTGTAAGAAGCAATACTAATTACTCAGAGTTGGAAAGTGGATGTATGTCTTTTAAAGTATGAAAAGAGGCTGAAAATATGCCTGTTACTGCTGATGCACAGGGATTCCCACTTTGGGGGATGAAAGAAAGTTAACATCCAGCAATGCACGGATCAGAAGCTTAACAGACTTATGTAATACAACCCATCATCCACACAAATCGTTAGGCTGGTCCTGAGAAAATTCTGATGGTGAGTACAAGGATGAAGTTCACTGGGCATTTGAGTTATTTTATGGCATCAACTCTGTAGATTTACTGATTATGTGAACAAGCTAGAATTGTAGTATCACAGATGTATGTGTGTTTTATATGAAATGATGACGCAGATATAACATCCTTTAATTACTTTGCCTTGGTCACCTCTCAGCCTTTAATCTGCCTTTAAGGGGTAAGATAAGGCTGCTGCCCCAGTTTGACAGAGGCACAGAGAGGACATGAGCTAAATGATAAAGACAGTTCTGACCATAATGAACAGCCTCACCTACTAGGGTTTATGTGCATGGGGTTACATAGCTAGGTTTGGAGTGAGTTGCATTTAAGTTGAACCACTGAGTGGGGAGCTGCACTGAGCTAATCACTGAGAGGATGCAGAAGTCAGTGGTGCATTGTTTTGTGGCCCACTGTTACTGGATTAGCCTTAATACATTGGCCAGGGTCACACACAACGTGTGACAGAGCAGGCATTAAATGGAGATCTTTTCTTCATGTGCCAGCTAATCCCTTGGGAGTGAACATCCACCGAAGGTGGATTTTCCTTTGTAATTCAGGAAAAGGTTTTCCTCTGAGGAGTTTATGTCGAGTTTTATGGAACTGCAGGTGTCTTATAGCTTTTTTGGAGGAGTTTCTGTTGACTTCCATACAGACAGGAGAAATCAGATTTTGTTAGGATAATAGAATGGCGTGTCTTTGTGGATATCATTGACTCCACTACACACACAAAAATATATGTGTAAAATCACCAACAGGACAGAAAACTGAGGTGTAAGATTCCATAGGCAGAGCTCTCTGTGTGATCACTGAATATTTTTTCTTACACGAAAGGACTGTGTAATGTGATTCATTCCCCCGCCTGCACGGCAATCTGCAGCAACAAGCAGTACTTCCACCTCTACCACCCCACTCCATCTTCTGAAAATGTTTTCAAGCCTAGAGTGTCATCTAGGGTATGCATTTTTAATGTTCTACAAAGCTGTTTGAGTATTCTGTATGGGTTCAATTTGCATTTTTTTTTTTTTTTTTGAGGTCTAAATTTTTCAATTTGAAATCCATCCTCGTTGTGTAAGTTTATGAATCATGTTTTATGATATTTTCACACAAAATTTTGCATAGGAATGCATAGAAAAGATGTTACATAAGAATTTAGACATAACTACATTTTAGAGGGTGTAGGAGTGGGGAAGCAGGCTCTATCTTCTGTGTCAAATAAGGGATCCATGAAGACTGCCTTGTTGCATGATTCTTTGGAAATTACAGTAATCATTGCAGCATAAGTTACCACTTGTAACTCAGAAACACTGAGAGCTTTTCCAGGCAAGAAGTATAAATAGGAACTCTTATTAGGTACATTTTAAAATTTGGGTAGCTGATAGCACTGTTGCTTTGTCTTTGATTCAAGACCAGTGTGGGCTGGTCACGATGCAAAGCCACAGTCCACTAGTGAATGTAACTGCATGATAAAGAGCCTGTCTGCCACTTAATTCCTGCATTTGCATTGATGATACGAAGAATACGAAGGGGATTAGTTAGCTGTGATGTCTTTATGGTTGACATTCACTGTCAGGGTGCTGGTTGAGGGATTGCCTGAACTTATGTAAATGTATTAATATTATTATTGGTTTCAGGGGTTACCTGAAGCTAATAATCAAATGCGCAATTAGCTGAATGGATGACTACAATTTCCATCCTTTCTTGCAATAAGTTCTCCGGTGTTTTGCAAGCACTTGACTGCCTTTCGTCAGATTTGTCTGAACTATCTGTAGAATAACTTTGACATCGACAAGATATCTATTTTAGGTCTTTATTCACTGGAAGCTTTTCTAAATATTATTGTTGTGAACCTCAACATGGGGACTGTGGAACAGGATAACTATTCAATTTGTACTGTAGAAAGTGAGACAATATGACTTTCATCTTTGATTTCTTCTTTCTAAATCAACTGTAAAATCAATACCAAATAATGTTTTCAATATTTTTATAATTTCAATTTCAGCTATACCTTAATGCATCAGTCCCCATACATGTATTTATAGGAGCTCTGGCAAGTACATATGTGCTCTTATCCCATATTAAAGATGAAGGCCATCATACCAATAGACCAAGAAATACACGTCTGTGTGGCACAGAGTGTGGAGGTAAAAGGGCCAGCTTGGCTACCCCAGTGCTGCATGCTCATGTGATCAGGATTCAGCCACTGAGCCCTTCTCACTGAATGGGCAGCATCTGAGAAAACAGGGCTGTTTTCTAAACTACCATATCAAACATGGCTTGTCACTGTGGGCTCAAAAATTGTACAACACTGAGATGAACTTCTTCATTTTTAGTTTATTGTAATCTTATATTTAATCTGATGCTAGAGAGAAAATAATTAGCTTGAATAGTTTTCCATCCAATTAATCTATTCCTAAGTGGCAAATATTGTACCTGGAAACCAATTGATTATTAAATGTTTCCTTTGAGAAGCATTTTCCTGTTAATTGTTGGGGCGATTAATTTTCTTACAGACACTTGCAGATCTTTCTGTCTAAAGTAGTTAAGGCAAGGAAAGCAAAAGGCACAGAAAAGAACCAAAGAAGGCTATAATAAGATGTTAAGATAATAACAGGTTTAAAAAATATAACATATGTGCAACAATATATATATATATATATCATGTATTTGGTAACATCTATATTAGGGAAACTCTCTAAAGTTTCAGAAGATAGGACATCGTAGAATTAATCTCATATGCATATTCATTTTTTAAAAAAATAACTTATGAACACATGGTATTTTTTCCATAGGGTTCTGGGCAGCGGAGAATTTGGCAGACAAACTCTCACAAGTCTCTATATGATGTGTTTTCAAAAGAATGTCTATTCCCCCCCAACCCCCCCTTGAGATACATAGTTTGGAAATATATTGACAGATTTTAAAAGGGAAAAGCAAATACAGTTTTATAATTTGAATGCAATATCCAAAGTTTATCAAAATATCCAAAGAATTACTGCCTTGTCAGTTGAGTCCTCTCTGAAAAGCATAGAGACAGTATAATGTTCTTCTATTTTTAAAACATTTATTTCCAATTCTAAACATCTTCTAATATGAGAAGAACAATGCTGTTCTCCTAAATGGTACTGCACATGGCTATATGGTTACAAATTGATTTTGAATTTCCCCAGAATTTCAAAGCTAGTTAGACCCCTGACATGGAATTTTATGTCTGAATAACTTAATTTTTGCGAAGATTGTTAGATACTCAATGGACAACTGTACAATAAACCATTTTGAAATGTCTTAATTATTCTTGTAGCTATCAAAACTACCAGTAATGCATTCCCATACTCTCACTGATACCTGTATTTTATGTTTGAGTTACACTTACACATTCAGGGCATGCATACTGTCTATAGGCAATTCTTTTTTAATCCTTATAGATTGAATAAGGTTTGATTGTATGCACATTCAACACCAAGAACATGTGCTCTGTGACAGAGAGAGGGTGTGGGTGTATTCTACATTTGTTTTGTGTATTTCAGTGAGATAAACCTCTGATTTAGTCCTTAAGAGTCTCAAAGAGAATTACAATGTCTTGATGAAAAATTTACTATTTATTCAAAAATCAAGATTTTGTTCTAATGAATGACATGAAAATAAATCTTGTTTGCAGTGACTCTAAGCAGCAGATGATGAAGGCTGTAGCTATCTCTAGTGCATGCACAGTTTCAAAAACGTAGCCTCCTGATCAAGCCTTTGGGTCAGTGGGCATCAGCAATTGTTTTGTAGAAGTGGTGTTTTTGCTCTTTACTTTAGGATTCCAGTTTTGGCACTCTCATTATGCTTATGTAACCCTTGCAGTAAAATATCTCCTATTCAGGGTTTTAAAGGATTAATCTTGTTTATGGAAATAAGTGCTTCTGCTGCTTGGATAAACCACAAATAAGGATTTTGCTCCACAATTGTAATCACAACTTGTAAACTTACTGAGAGCAGTCCTAATGAACAGCTAATGATAATCCAGACGCTTCCTTCTTTCAGCAACATAGCAATTAAGGAAGAATTAAGATACATAAGAATGCACAGTCATCCGACAGGTGAAAACAGCTGTTAACACAGGAGAATTATTTACTGGCAAGCATAGTTCTATGTATATAGCTGGGGTGAAAGATGACACTGATCCCCCTTTCAGTTGAGAGACTGAGTATTAATTTTTCCATAACAAAAGTATGCAAGAAAAGGAACTTTTGCAACTGGAGAAGAAATACTTGTGGTAGGGGAGGAGTAAAGAAAGGAAATATTCAGATGGAGACTAAGAGAAAAATCAGTATGTGTATTATGAAGATCCTTACAATGAAATGTGAATTATACTGCTTGATTTGCAACCCTAGCATTCTTTTAATATTTTTTTAAATGTATTTTTTTACAGTATTGCCAATTATATTAGTATATATGTCAAACTAAAAATGTTGGTAGTAACAGTTATAATATTGTACTCATGGATGTTACTAACATGTTGCTTGGCCAGGTTCCCTCATTCTGTAGCACTGGAGCTATGGACGAGTGTTAAGAGCCTTTCCCACTCTTTAGGAGCCCTGCTTTTAGCTGGAGTGCCAAAGACAGGGATTCCTGGGAACACAGCAGGGATTTGGGTGTTCATTTGCCTGTGTAGGAGTAGGGCAGAACTGTATGCATTTGAGCTTTTCTTCGATTCTCTCTTTCCATATTTACCTTTTCTGTGGAGCTGAGTCACAGGGGGGATGTTACCAGGGCAAATGATTACTGGGTGCTAAGAAAGCATCGCCAGAACACTGCCAAAGAGTGAAATCGGGAGGTTGGTTAGTGGGAGGGAAGGAAGGACCCACTGCTTTCCTGACAGTACAGGAGAGAGTTAATGCTGAGGCTAGTGTAAGGTTCAGTGCCACAGCATGTATGAACCTCATGGCCGGCCTGTGAAACATACTAATCTTCCACTGCAAGTAGAAAGGCTTTTCGGACCTGCCTGCTGCCTTTCTCTAAAATCAGGGCAATTACCAGCTAAGGTGTGGAGTGCTGTAGGGAAGGCCAACCAGAGATATTTTAAAGAGTCATCTCCCAAGGAAAAAGCAATCTGAAGATTGTTGCTGAAACATCTGGTTTAGAGGAAATGTTCCTAAATACATTTTTTTTTTTTTTTCCAGTCAAGTTCTGAGTCTGTTTCTATGTTTTAACAAGCAAAAATCTGCACTTAAACCTATTGGAAAAGTAGCATTTTTAGTCTGTGAGTGTGCAGAACTCTCCTGTTCTAAAATTAGAAAGTCAATTTTACTGTTAAGCCAGGGGAACAAGAAGCTCAACATGCCCTCTGAAATTAGCAATGAAACAAGCTGTATTGAACTCATCTATAGCTTTACACCTTCGGGGCAGTGGTTGGAACCAAGATAGACAATATTTCTCCAGGCTGTCACAGTTATTTTACAAGTGCAAAAAGAGGAGGGGGAGGAGGGAGTTGCTTTTGTCTGATTTCCAAATGAAATAACCACAAAAACGTATAAAATCATCTAGAAGATTAAGGGATACTTCGAATAGTCTACTATGTCAAGGTCCAATTTATTCTTCTGAATATCTACTTCTTGATTGTGACAAAGCTAAGACATTAAAGCCAGCAGGCATGTGCTCCGTTAAAAGGTGCTGTTACTCTAGAGGAAGGTGTTACTGGAGAAAAGGAATGCAGAGGGAGGTCTTTCATGCAGTAGAGACCTAGAGAAAAGCATTAAGAAAATACTTTAATGCTTTTGAGTTTTGTGGACAGTATTTGGAAAGGATTTAATATTATGGTAAGTATGTAAAAATCTGTATCTTTTTGTTATAGCAGAAGCAAGTGTCATTGCAAAGGCTTGCTCTGAGAGATGTTAAGCAGATACAAAGGCAGTTTGAATTCCCATAGTCTTCAAACAAACTTGAGACTAGAGGTGCAAGGATTTGGTAAACCACAGAAATTTTCAGAGGAAAAAAAAAAAAAAAAGTGATGTGGGTACAAAGAAGTGTACTCAATATTGGCTTCTTTTTTCTCCCAAAGACCCGAGGAAAAACTTGGAAAGAAATTAGTGCAGCTGTACATCAAGCCTTAAGAATGATTTATATGGCCAACAAAAATACAAATTAAGTTATATATATTTACACATTATTAGGCAATTGCAGTTTCCACGTATTGTAGATTAAATTCATCTTAAATTTGTGCTGTGCTAACCACATCTCAATGAATGTGCATAAAGATGTCAAGTTAACTTTTCAAGCATTTTTCTTCCTAAAATATGAGATTATTTTCTGTAGCTACATTAGGTTCTAATTTACGTACTGTTTCTAGAATTCTGTGGTGTTTTTTTTTTTTTTTTTTTTTTTTTTTTTTGTCCTTTGGTTTTGTTTACACATCAACATTATTCATGCTTTCTATTTTTAATCTAATATTCCTTCTATTTTAGAGAGATGTAAACAGATATATATAGAGATATATTCAAGTACCTTAGCATGCTATGCAGAAAGAACACTAATAATAGGTGTATCTGTTTTTTTGTTTTGTTTTGTTTTGTTTTGTTTTGTTTTTAATTTATACATATTGATTGATATT
>CM021779.1:13640697-13697352 GCA_011076525.1 Nettapus auritus
TTTTTTTTTTTTTTTTTTTTTTTTTTTTTTTTTTTTTTTGTCCTTTGGGGAATAACGGGGATTTTAGCCAGATTTTCTAAGGAAATGAGTCTAAGCTATCATGCTGCCTGTGTCTGTGTTTTAAATTCGACAGCTTACTCAAAGATAGTTATATTCTATGTTTCATGAAAACAGGCAGATGGTGGTGGAAGAAGACATTAGAGTCCCCAGAGAGCTGAATTCTTATCAATAGCTAATTACAGAAAAATCTTCAATAAGAGCTTGTACTTTCTTGGACATTAGAGTCAATCAGCTGCAAGACAGAGCTCTGTAGGATACTAGATTTTACTTGTGCCATCCTTATGAAGCCTTTTTTTCATGCTTATGTTATTTCCAGAAAATCTTGCCTCCACAGTGCAGACCTGGCTTCAGTGCACAGTGGCTGTCAGTGTGGTGGTGTGCTGTTGAAAGGGCCCTTTGTCAAAGATGAGGTAGGCTGGATTTGGAGTTCAGTAAAGGTTCCACTTTAATGTATCCTTAAATGGGGAAGGGAAATTATTACACTGAAATCCAGTACATGCCTAATCAAATTGTTAACAGCGCAAAGCTAGCAAACAGAAGCTGGGTTCTTGGGTGGAAACCAGTGTAGCTTTTGCATTTCTCTGAGTGTAGCCTACGACCTATTATAATAACTACATTTGTGCTTTAATTCAAGTGTCTCCAAACCTTCCAGGCTGTTTATCACCAGGATCCTTTCCTGAGCCAGGTACACTGTACTGGAATGCAAATAGTCCTAGTAAAATTGCAGTTGTGTTATGTGTGTAAAGCGCAGCTGGGAAGGCTGGAGGCAAGGAACCAGACACAAATGGCCCCAGAAAGCAATAACCAGACTCTTGTGGGAGCTCAGGGAGAAATGTGCCCTTGGAGCTGCTGCAGCATGTTATAGAGTGAGTCCAGAGATCCACCTTGTCATGGCAGGCTCCACACATTCACAGCAAACTGTAAGCCCTCACCTGAGGATGTCTGCATGTCACAGTTCCACCTATACTATGAGGAATCTAACCCTGTTTGCTTTAAAGAGCACTCTAATATTACCTGTGACATGGACACCTTGCTACCTCCCTCTGACTCCAAAATCTAAAGTAAATTTTCAAAGACAAATGTCTTAGTAGGGGGAAAAGGAGTTAAAAGCTTCAAGGTTAAGAAATTCTGTCTCACCTTTCACATTATTGTTCAGAAGAATTAGTTTTGGAAGTTAATAACCCACATGCGTTCACCTCATACAGCTATTTCCCTCCCTAAACAAATCGCTTTTATTGTCAAAACCACAAATTTAGGCATTGTGATCAATATCATCATTTTATGAGCTGTCTGTAAATGGACTTGAAGATGCAGCCTTGCTTGATTGTCTAGGAACAAAGATTGATCAGCCCTGTTCCTTCTCCTGTATAGATCCTCGGTTGATTCACATACAGTATACAAAGAAAAATACTATCACCTCATCCCTCTTCAAAATCACATAGTCAATAGCTTTTCCTTGGTGCATTTCTGCAAACACTCGAGAGTACAACCCCAATTAATATGTTAAGAAGGGCAGAGCAGAGGAACATATTTGCTGTCAGGGTCTTTTCGCTGATAGGAAAAAATGTGATTTTAATTCCAAACTTTTCTTGGTTCATTTCACAAAAGGTATTGAGCTGAGACTGTTAGTTTTTACTCTTTCATGTTTTCTTTTACTGTTTTTAAATGAATGCAAGAAAAACAAGAATGCAAGATGTTTACAAAAGACTGTTGGCCCACAGCAGCTGTTGAATATTGTGAGGCACTTTGGGACAGTGTCATATGCTGTTCCCATTGCATCAGTCAGAGAAGGCAGGTTGTTTTAAAGCAAATGAAGTCCTTGTATATACCACTGTCAGAGATTTTGCTGAACATAATTATTTCCAATGGAAGAAAAAAAGGGGAGGTATTTGCTGAGCTGAGTTACTTTCATTTATTATGATAAGTTACCAAATATAAGTACTGCCATATTTATAACCCAGGTGACATAACATGCTTTTGCATGATGCAGGTCATACACCATCCACAACTTACTTCGAACTTAAGTGAGCTAAGAAATGATGTTCCTGAAGTGCAGATTTGTGGTGTGTGTATCTGTAAGATAATCTTCACACTCTTCATCTGCCATATTAAAACTATGTGCTCTTCAAGTCACAGTTGTCTTACACAGTGACACTTGGATGCTGTAAGGTAATTGATTGATAATTTCTCTAGGTGCTACTCATATCCAAAGAAGAGCACTGGTCATTTTTGGCTGGACATATGCACAAATGTGTAGGTTAGGTAGCTAAATAATACTATGAGGAAAACCAGAATGTTCAGGAAAGAAAATGACTGATGAGATGTATAGGGATAGTGCGACAAATTGTAGAACAAGACTTGCCAGCTGAGGTTACAGGAAAGGGACTGGGACTCAGGCAGTGAGCGTGGCTCTGCCCCAAGGATGTGATGTCACAGCACGGAGGGTGCTGGGGGCACGAAGAGGCAGTGGGGATGGCCCTGCCAGCCATCCCTGGCAGGAAGCTGCCAGCAGTGTGCTTGGTGTGACCTTAGACAAGTACTACCACATTCATGGCATACGTTTTTTCCCACGTGACTGTGGGGACAGTAATGCTGTCTAGCTCATAAGGCTGGGATGATATTACTAAGCATTAAATTCTTAGTGTATTTAAAGACTTTTGAAAATCTAGGATAGAAGGTATATAAAAAACAAATATAGAGATACAGGGGATATTCTGTAGTAAGCCTAACTGTCCTGCACTCAACTATTGGTTTTCACTGAATCCTTAGGTATGTTAACTCCTCTTTTATAGTCTATCAGGAGACACTGTATTTAAGCTCTCCCTGTTCAAGGTTCACTGACCTATAATCCTACTGAAATGGAGTGGAAAGCCCATGAAAATTTCACTGCATTTGCACTCAAGTGGCATATGGCCATGGTGTTAATTAAAAAAAAAAAAAAGTGATAGTCCTCCAGTCACCATGGAGACTAAGCATACTGAAAGGGGTGCAAACATAAACTATTTTCAACATTAGGTTGAAATACAGAGATCAAAAGTTGTTCTGGTTAAAAATGTCAACATGCCAAATAGAATGTGTGGATGTCAACATGTCAAACAGAATGATACGACATTTGTTACAAAGACTTTGCAAAACGGTTTGGATATGAGATTAAGAGAACATTTCCTGCGCCATTCCTGATGGGTTACTGGAACAGATCTTGAGGTATATTCTCTGTGCTTTTGTCAAATTTTTATCAGAAAGCATAATCCCAAAAGAATAATATACATCCTGTCAAGGTGGAATTCTTGTTTTATGGGATACTATTCAAATCCTTTTAGAGGATCATAAAAAATAAATAAAAGACGATCCAGCAGAAACTGAGATGTTCCACATGATTAAGATGTCTGGCTGGCAATGAAGCCTATAAAATGAGCCTTACCAAACACTTGCCTTAGGAAGGAAGAGTGAGAAAGAGAACTATATAAAAGAGTATTCCCAAAAAAGGAATAGCAAACTCTTGGTTTTATTGATAGCTAGTAAACACTGCTTCAGTGTTATTTTTCAGTCATTTGGAGAACAAGAAAGCATAGCAATTGAAACATTAAAAAAATGAAGCTGGAAAAAAAAATCCATTACTGCTTAAATACAAAACAGCAGGAAGGAATATAGAAGTAATACATTGTTAACATCCAATTCAGCATGTTTTACATAGTATTGGCAAAAAAATGCATACTAATGTGGGTTCCGGGTTTGAAGAAACACTAATTTGACTTTTTCTGTCTCAGATAATCACATCCTATAACAACGTTTTAAGGTCAAAACTGTGAAAGCATGATGGATTACACTCTTTCTGAAAAGAAAACCAGTCCTTCTGTAAACTGCAGTACTTCAGAAACTTGGTTTGTTATGGATTTGTGTTCTATATTTTTTCATCCTCATGCCCTTCTGCAGTACTGCTAGTATTTATTATACATTCCCTAACATCCTCTTCCTTCCAGAATTTCCAGCTCCTCCCCACATTCCCTCATTACAAGCCAAACAAGCAGGCACTATCTCTTGTTCAGCTGACACTGACACTGTCAAAATGGAACTGATGGATAGATGGACAGACAATGTGCCTCTGTGAGATTCTTCCCATGGGAAATGCAGGTTAAAAATGAACAGAGCCATCTGGCTGTTCTATGATGAGGACAGTTTATCTAGTCTTCAGTAGCTGATAGCTGTTTTCTTTTATGTTTTACATATGTAGATCTGATGCCCTAAGTTCTATAAAGATCTCTGTGCATTTAGTAGGCTAAAAGGGAAAGCAGAGAAGGTTTGAGAGGATGATGGTTGAGAGGTTGGTGCAGATGAGTCCTCTTATTATCAATACAGTACCATGCAAAGAGGATTTTTGATTCCTCCTTTATTGAACAAACACATTAGGAAGTTAAATATAAAATAAGATGCTTTGTTTTCTTGTTCTCTTTTGGTCTGATTCTGAATTTGCTTGAACAAGGGTTGTGGGACTGAATCTTGTCACTTTGTGATGGAGTTTTGTCAAAGATGTAATCACAACAGGATTTGAATAATAGAGATTTTTTTTTTTTTTTTTTTTTACTATTTTCTAAAAAAATTAAAAAGGCCCTTCCATCTTGCTATCATTAGGCCATAGCTGAACAAATACATGATTTGGAAAAGACTTGTAAGATGAAGAAAATCCACACACAAAATGCAAAAATGTATTTCATTCAGAATTGCTGTCTGCCTTGAAATGGGTTTCCTTTGTCAATAAACAACTGAACAGATGGAAAGGGTCTGAAACAAAGGGAAAACATTACCTAATAAAAACAGTTAGTGCTGTTATCCTGAGAGTGTTTAAGTAAAGGCAATCTTAATTTAAGGAAAGTAAATGTTGTCTCACAACATTTTAGCAGATGAATTAAAAAAAAAAAAAAGTGCCATTTATTTGGTTTTATGAAAAATAAAAGAGAAGATATTTCATAATATAGGTGCAGAGCTTATTTGCTGGCACTACCAAAATACAGATGGTTGTGATAGCTGTTAATGTGTCTCAGCAGCCAGTGCAGCATTTTTCCTGTCATGTTCTGTGTGGGAAATCTCACTAATGGACTGCTTTGCCTTGGCTGTTATTTTTGTTCCCTTGAGTCAAACTGACCGAGGATTCCCTGAGTTTCTTTATATGCCTGGAATAATTTAGTAACAAGCTCTTTTTTTTTCTTTTTTTCTTTTTTTCTTTTTTCTTTTTTCTTTCTTCTCCTGTTATGTGTTATGGATCCTATTCTGTATTTCTCTGGCCTTGTAAAGGACTGGCATCAAGACACATCTCAGATTTAGGGGCTGAGTTTTTTAAGCATTACTTTGGAAAGTAATCCTTTATTTTCCGCAGGGGCTGAAAAAGTACACCTACATTTTTGGTACCGATTTGATAGGGTATTCATATTGGGTTGGTTTATTCTTCCCTATTATAAACTCACTTTAATAAAAAATAGATGTGCAATTACTTTAATAACAGCAGCTGGGTCAAAGGAATTATTTAGTGTCACCTCACAGTTAGTAGGAATTAAGACATTTAATTTTGAAGATATTGTGTACGCAGGCATTTTCCATTTCAAAAAGAATAATTAGTGCTATTGTTAAATTATTTGGGTTTATCTTTTGTCAGCTTTACATGCCAAAATGGTTGAAGAAACAGAACAGTTAAAACATTTTGTTTACTTAATCATCCGTGTGAGTAGAATGATGGCTGCTCAGTTTTGGTGTGCATGCAGCTTTTGGATCAGTCGTAGTCCAGTCACTTTGATTTTTGTGATTAGCGTAATTTGAAAATGGAGACTGCACCTAATATGCACCTGAAAAAGCGTATGCACTCAACTTCTTTTTTGACTTCAATCATACAGCCAATTTTCACTAAGCTTAATTTATTTTTTCATTTAAACTTTGGTGCATGTTGGGCAGATTCAAATGGAATGTACTCTGAAAGTTAAAAGCCTTAGGCCAACCTCAGCTGGTCTAATTTTGGTATGTGAGATTTCAGAATAGGAAGTTCTTCTCCCTCTCCCTGCCCTCTAAGGAAAACATAAACAAATAAAACCCCTTCTTTTACATAGATTAACACACAGAGCTGTTTAAAAAATACTCTGCTATGGTCACTTGTAACATTATTTTTTTTTTTTGTCAAAATTTTTGTCTGTGTGTTTAATTTCATTGAAAGGGCAGCATGAATAGCCACTGGTGCTTAATTTAGAAATTATACAAATTCCTACTTCTCTCACATAAATCCTAATGAATTAAACATCTTTTACATGTAATGGAAGTTGTGATTTCCACCCCATTTATAGGCATGTTTTGTGTAAAACATTCTATTTCCTCTCCTTTAGATATTCCAGGGCAATATCCAAAATTCCTTATCAGGTAGTTAACTATACTAGGTGCATCAGATTAAAACATTTGAATGTTTTTTGGTTAGAGAATCAGTATTTAATGAATTAATCCAGGGTACATTTTCACTGGGAGCTTGGTGCTCATTTTCTGCCTATCCAAAATGGCAGGAGCCTTTGCAAGGTCTGCTGAGGCAGGCACTTCTGTTCTTACATTCCTGTATGTGTTAGAATCTCTTTAATGACTCTAACATTATGTTCATGTTTTCCCCTCTTTTCTTGTTGTTATTGTTTAGAGAGCTTGGTGCTGAATAAGCCCCACTAAAATGTCAATTTATAACTTGATATGACGAACACATTGACTTAGTGTGATGTTGCCTATCCCTTGGAAATAAGATGTTCAACCTCAGATCACATCTCTATTCTGGGGCCTATTGATAGCAGTTTCTCTGCCTTTGGGCCAGCAGAAATCATACAGAAGGAACTAAACTGCTTCTCTGTTATGGAAAATTCCTGGATGAAGACTCAGTGGAGGAAAGCAGTGCTTTTGAATTCAAAGGTTTTTAAACACGGTTATCCAGCTGCACTGCAGTTTAGGGGTGCTTTAGGGAGAGTTTAAAAAAGGAGGCAACAGTGGTGGTAGTGATTTGATACTGCTTGCAGCAGTGAGAGTGAGGTTTTAGAAGTAATGAAATTTAGAAGTAATGAAATGCTTAATGTGACTTTTTTTTATTATTATTATTTTCCCACAGCTGACTCCTTGAAAAAAGTAGTAATTCTCTGCTACTATTAGTTCTAAAGCCCAACTGTAAAGAAGTACATAGCCCAATGCTCTGACACATCACATGCCAGGGGACCAGGAATCAAGAAACCTGAGTTCCATTGAAATACTTTAGCTGTTACCAATGCAGAAGATAGAGAAAAGTGACCACACAAATTAAACATCCGTACAGTAAAAAATCTGGGAGATAGGACTAACCAGAAATGTATTGCCAACATGGAAAAGAACAGGAGAGATATCTGTCTTGGGAACAGGCACTACTTCATTGCTCACACCTGAACAGAATTTTGAATCTTGCTTTGGCTGGTTTGTTATATCCATATTGATTTTACAGTTTTCCTAGCAATTAACAGATAAGGTGCTTTTCTACCTCCACTCAGCATGTTATTTATCCTTCCTAGAAAAGGGTTATTAAATGCTGTCTCTTTTCTAGGCAAAATCCAATACATCTTCTAATCTCTGCTGTAAAACTGGGCCAAATGGATAGTGCAGAGGAGTCATCTGTCATGATTCCTTCTTAGTGTCTTGCAGGAAATGAGTAGCTGGGAAGAATATACCAAGTCTGAAAGATGGCATTTCCTTCTTTTATCTAGACCTCAAAGAACACAGTCTCAAACAATAAAGTTTATATTGTAGAATTTCCAAATTCTTTCTCGCTGCCCCTGTTTTGTTTTAAACAAATGGAAAGCCCTACAAGATGTTCTGTTTGTGAAATATTTTATGGAGATTTGGATAGAAAAACATGCCACTTCAGTTCGCCTTGGCACCATTTATTTTATTCATTTGCAATTCATTAGTATGCACATACTTAGCCTCCTCTTGATTACTCTTGCTACAACACAAGAGGAGGTGGGAGATTAGTCAGTGTAACTAATACCCGTCGTGTAGGCAATAGATAAAACCATGGTAAAGCTAAAGAAAGAAGACTGAATACCTTCACAGAGCATCACAGAGTGATGTGGTTAGTCAAGAGGAGAGACCTGATTTTTCTTTAGAGGAAGTTTTAGAAATGTGGATTTTATGTAATTACTGTACTGCTATTTTAATTTCTTGGCAACTTACCTCTGTAAGGCCAACACACATATATATCCCTCCCTTTGCTCCCGATTCACTGAAGTATTTAAGCATAGTCTGAAATTTTACTGGCATCAGTAGTATTTGAACAGTTGCTTCAAATTCACAATGATATTTTCTTGAAGTATTTATTTAAAAGTGATCTTTTGGAGGAGTGGATTTAAGAGCTTGTTTTGAGTTAAGATGGGGACAAACTGGAAAAAAAAAAAAAAAGTAGTATGAAATAGAAGCTCTAGAGTCATGGCAAAAATAACTTTATGTGAAGAGATACAGGTAAGGATCTTTAGCTACAGTAAGTCATTGGACATTGCTTAATTGGATAATACTAATTTACAGCAAAGGCTGGATTAAATATCAGTTGAGTCAATAGCCTCCCTTAGACTTATACAGGCTTTGAGTTGGACTGTTGCTTAGACTAGTGCCATCGGGACAGACAGCCTTGGAGCACTACAATTACATAGGGTCTTACAGTAAACATGAAAAAGATTTTCTAAGGTGAGTAGTGATTTAGCTTGCATCAAATTTGTAGTTCACAGCTTAGAAACTCAGTACATATCAGATTTTTAGAAATGCTTGAATATTATCTTCTGGAGGAAAGTGGGAAAATCAAAAAAAATCAGACACCGAGGCAATCTGGCATGCACAACATAAAATTATTTAAAAATCTTCAATTCCAAATGGAATTAAAATATATTTTTTCAAATTTATTTATTTTTTTTCCATGCCTTCCCTGTTTTTTGCCTTTCACTGCTGTTTGGCAGTGGTGGTGCAGAACAGACAATGAGAAGAAAATTTCTCATTTCTCATCTGGTTCCAGAGTGACCAATAGGAGATAAATCCATCAAGTCTTAGACCAAAGTATTGTGGCAAACTTTCTCACAGAGGAAATAATACCTCTAGGATAATGGTAAGAAAGCAGGTCAGTCAGCTTCAGAGTTGTGAAGTGACAGCTTTCTCAGCTGTTCTCAGAGGTTACTGCTTGGCAGGTTACTACAGCTGGTTTTGAATTGGTGGACGTAGGAACCTTAAACATACAAACACAGAAAGAGGAAAAAAAAGTCTCGTCAGCAATTATTTAAAAATGAGCAATACACTTTGCATTGTGAAGGTTACCAGCACTGGCTGAATTGCTTGACAGCAGTAGTTCTCAGTCTCTGGAGATTAACATATTTTAGATTCAGATGGATAGTTAGATAATGCTGCATTCAACATATTGGGGTATTTGCAGTATTTTAATAGTAAGCTCAATAACACAGGCATTTATTTCATAAAGTTTATGCCAGTCTGGTCTAACAGCCAAGTGAGCTGATTAAAGTTTGGCAGACCCTATTGACATTTCTAATAAAGAAATCACTACCACAGCATTTTTCCTGCTTAAAGCAACAAGAGTAAGAATGGCGAAGAAATAAAACAGAGAGAAGAAACAGTTGACAGCAGCTTTTAATTTCCTACTTTTAATCAGTAGTGCTCAGCTTTTGCTATCACTGTAACATATAAAACAATAATGCTGGTAATATATTCATTACCTATCATTTACTTGAGTGCCCAGAAATTAGGAATGTGCAGAGGCTAACTTATGCATAATGTTATAAGAAGAGGGTGGAGATTCTATGGAGAGTACTATGTCTCAGTCACAATAAAATAATTCCATGACAAATTTATTCTAGACCTTTTAATTGGCTTATTGACTTAGATTTTCTGGTCTTATTCATATTGCAGATTTCCCAGTGGGAATCTCATAGTTTGGGTCGTCATGTGTTACTTGCTGTGTAAACCACTGCTCAGTGTGTATTGCGCAAACCCTAATCCATAGTGACTCTACAAAAATAGTCCCTAACCTCAAAGCTTGCTGCTCAGCTCTGAAGGGCCCCAGTATCAATCACAGTGACTAAGCATAGGAATGGAAAGGCTGTATGAATACTGGATTTGGTTTTATAATCTAGAGATGGAAGGATGTCCATATTTACCTCTGAGTAAATTAGATGCAGGGTCATTTAGTTAATACTTACCACATTGCAATGAAAACTGCATTATTAATTGCAGAATAATATTAATTCTAAACTCATTTGTAGTACTTTTCATTTCAGATTTTCCAACTATTTTATTAGTGCAAGAAAATGAAATCTCAATCCATTAACAATAAAATATAATTGTCCAGCATATTTTGGTGGTGCAAAACCATTTGTTTGTTTACTTTGATAGCTAAGAGGGCACACAGTAGACCAGAAAACTTGGGGAGTGACTCTCCAGCAGATCAGGAAATGATATGACACCATGTATAACATCTGAAATATTTTGCAATTGTGAGCAGAGGATCTGTTCTTGCATCTAGTTTAAATTCTTGAACAGGAAGAAAAATGATATCATAGGATTAAGTCTAAATAACATAAATAAATGAATTAAAAGCAAACAAACCATGAACAGATGCAGTGTATGTAAGCAGATACATTATCCATTTTAATTCCATTTTGAGTAACTAGTTTTAAGTACTGGACATTCTTCAGTGTGATCATATTTAGAGGACCTTAAGTTACAAATGGGCTCTGAAGCCATTTAATTTTAAGAGCTAAATCAGAATTCAGAGTTTTAGAAGATATTCCTATGCTTGTTTTACTCTTATCTATCTTATGGTAGCCGTTTTAATGTGTATTTGGCTAATGAGGCCATCTCATGGTGACTGCTTAGATTTTTAGAACCTGCTGCTTTTAGATTTTCTCTTTTATTATCTCAGGAATATTTTGAAGTTGTACCCTCATCCTCTTTAGAGCCTCACCTTAAAAAGTCTCCAAGCTCACCAGCAGATTATGTAGTTTCTGAGTCTGTCTAGATCCATGCTCTCACCCTACCCTGTATCATTCCTGTGCTTCCCTAGATATCTGTGTGCAGTCTTGCTCTGTTCTTTTATAATTGCATTGCAGCCTCTGTATGTGTATGTCCAGTAGTGCAGAACTGAGTTACCCATGTTGCTTGGGTATCCTCCTGGGAGTCTTTGTTGATGGGAAAAGTTTTATGAGCAACATTCATCAGATGTTTTGCTCTGCTTCTAATCTTGCTGCAGTGAATGGAGGGACTTGGTGTTAAATTTAGCTTTGGCTTTATCTATATTTGGTATTTCTTCATCATTTCTTAAGTCTTTATTTGCCTTAAAATAAATAACATGGTGTTGTGGTTTAACCTGGTTGGCAGCTAAACACCACACAGCCGTCCACTCACCCTCCCCCCTCCCTCTCTGGGTTGGGGGAGAGAAACGGAAAAGTGAAACAAGAGTTGAGATAGAGACAGTTTATTAAGATAGAAAACAATAATAATAATAATAATAATAGCACTACTACTACTACTACTAATAATAATAGTGTGTATGAAACAAGTGATGCACAATGCAATTGCTCACCACCTGCTGACCGATGCCCAGTCTATCCCTGAGCAGCCGGCCCCCCCATCCTGGCTAGCCACCCCTATATATTGTTTTGCATGACATCAGATGGTATGGAATACCCCTGTGGCCAGTTTGGGTCAGCTGTCTTGGGTCTGTCCCCTCCCAGCCCTTGCTGCACCCCTAGCCTGCCCTCTGGCAGGACAGAGCAAGGAGCTGAAAAGTCCTTGGCTTGGTGTAAGCACTGCTCTGCAACAACCAAAACATCAGCATGTTATCAGCACTCTTCTCATCCTAATCCAAAACACACCACTCTACCAGCTACTAGGAGGAAAATTAACCCTGTACTAACTGAAACGAGGACACATGGAAATGAAGGCCTGCAGAAGAAAGGCTAGGTTTGTAATCTCCAGCAATATTTCTTGTTCTGTCCCTCCCAAGTATCAGTCTTCCCTCTACTCTAAAGCTATGTCGGGACCATGAAAATGAGGAAAAGGATGTATGAGTTCTCAAGAGGTCTGTCTCACACATGGTACTTATTACCTCCAAGCCAACTCCTGGCTGCCTCTTCTGCTGCTGCATATTTATGATCAAAGAGTACTTCAGTCATTTCTAGATAACTTCATAATAAAGTTGTGCTGTCCAAATACTCTGTGTAATGCATGAAGAGAACAGTGTCAGGGCTGGGGGAGCAGGCAATGGGGTGCTTAATGCCTTCTTTGCCTCAGTCTTTAACAGCAAGACTAGCTGTTATCTGGTGTCCTCACTTCAGTTAGGACAGGGTTAATTTTCCTCCTAGTAGCTGGTAGAGTGCTGTGTTTTGGAGCGGGCAGGCTGGGGGTGCAGCAAGAGCTGGGAGGGGACAGACCCAGGACAGCTGACCCAAACTGGCCAAAGGAGTATTCCATACCATCTGACCTCATGCAAAACAATATTTAGGGGTGGCTAGCCAGAATGGGGGGGCTGGCTGCTCAGGATAGACTGGGCATCGATGAACTGGTGGTGAGCAATTGCATTGTGCATCACTTGTTTCATACACACTACTATTATTATAATTATTATTCAACTCTCACTACTATTATTATTATTATTATTCAACTCTCCTTTCACTTTTCTGTTTCTCTCCCCCATCCGAGAGAGGGAGGGGGGAGGGTAGTGGACGGCTGTGTGGTGTTTAGCTGCCGGCCAGGTTAAACCACAACATCTGGATATCCAGTTCCCTGAGCTGGTGGAAGGGGGTGGGGAGCAGGATGTGGATCCAAAATCCACGAGGAAATGGTTGGCGACCTGCTATAGCACTTGGATGTACGCAAGTCGATAGGGCCAGATGGGATCCACCCGAGGGTACAGCAAGAAGTGGTGGAAGAAGCGGCCAAGCCACTTTCCATCATTTATCAGCAGTCCTGGCTATCGGGGGAGGTCCCACTCAACTGGCGGCTAGCAAATGTAACGCCCATCTACAAGAAGGCCTGGAAGGTTAACCCGGGGAACTATAGGCCTGTTAGTTTGAGCTCAGTGCCAGGGAAGCTCATGGAGCAGATTATCTTGAGTGTCATCACGTGGCACTTGTGGGGCAAGCAGACAATCAGGCCCAGTCAGCATGGGTTTATGAAGGGCAGGTCCTGCTTGACGAACCTGATCTCCTTCTATGACAAGGTGACAACGCTTAGTGGATGAGGGAAAGGCTGTGGATGTGGTCTACTTTGACTTCAGTAAGGCTTTTGACCATTTCCCACAGCATTCTCCTTGAAAAAAAGGCTGCTCATGGCTTGGACTGGCTTACGCTTTGTTGGGTTAGAAACTGGCTGGGTAGCAAAGCCCAGAGAGTTGTGGTGAATGGAGTCAAATCCAGTTGGAGGCCGGTCACTAGTGGCGTCCCCCAGGGTTCGGTACTGGGGCCAGTCCTCGTTAACATCTTCATCGATGATCTGGATGAGGGGATCGAGTGCACCCTCAGTAAGTTTGCAGACGACACCAAGTTAGGTGCGTGTGTCGATCTGCTCGAGGGTAGGAAGGCTCTGCAGGAAGATCTGGATAGGCTGGACCTGCGAGGACGATAGGCTGAAGTAAACTGTATGAAGTTCAACAAGGCCAAGTGCCAGGTCCTGCACCTGGAGCACAACAACCCCAAGCAGAGCTACAGGCTGGGAGATGTGTGGTTGGAAAGCTGCCTGGCAGAGAAGGACCTGGGAGTTTTGGTTGACAGTCGGCTGAATATGAGCCAGCAATGTGCTCAGGCAGCCAAGAAGGCCAACAGCATCCTGGCTTGCATAAGAAACAGCGTGGCCAGCAGGGCTAGGAAAGTGACCCCCTGTACTCGGCTCTGGTGAGGCCGCACCTCGAGTACTGTGTTCAGTTTTGGGCCCTTCACTACAATGAAGGACATGGAGGTGCTCGAGTGATTCCAGAGAAGGGCAACAAAGCTGGTGAGGGGTCTGGAGAACAAGTCTTATGAGGAGTGGCTGAGGGAGCTGGGATTGTTCAGCCTGGAGAAGAGGAGGCTCAGGGGCGACCTTATCGCACTCTACAGGTACCTGGAAGGAGGCTGTAGTGAGGTGGCAGTTGGTCTGTTCTCCCACATGCCTGGTGACAGGATGAGGGGGAATGGGCTCAAGTTGCACCAGGGGAGGTTTAGCTTGGATATTAGGAAGAACTTCTTTACTGAAAGGGTTGTTAGTTACTGGAATGGGCTGCCCAGGGAAGTGGTTGAATCACCATCCCTGGAGGTCTTTAAAAGACGTTTAGATGTAGAGCTTAGTGATATGGTTTAGTGGAGGACTTGTTAGCATTAGGTCGGAGGCTGGACTCAGTGATCTTGGAGGTCTCTTCCAACCTAGATGATCCTGTGATTCTGTGATTTATGTACCTCAGATGTGCATGCTGTAGACAGACACAAGTAACCTTGAAAATCTTCCTTTAAAATATATACCTTTTGGCAAATACTGATGTCAATAAAACTTACAGAACTGGCAGACTATGTATTTGAAGTTATATTATCATCTGAAGGTGGACCAATTTTCTGTGCTACTGACCTCTTCCACTGGATGAACTGCTGTACTAGTTATCTGACAGGTTACATAAAAAAGTGATTTTTCAACGTGCACGCTTTAGCACTGTGTAGCACATGTCCTAGCTTGGAAATTGAGTTGTGTACAAAAGATGCAAAAATCAAATCTAAAAATATATCCAGGTGTCAGACTAAATTAAAATTCATGCTTCATTTAACAAGTGCAGTACAAATACAAGAGGTCCTGGTTGAAGCAGAGCTGTTACTTCTATTTCACATTTTAGAAAACTTGGATTCTAGAGCCTCAAATCTCTTCACAAATGCTCACAGTATTGGGTTTATGGTATTGAACATTATGGTCAGCTCTTATGATGTTTCATTATAATTTCTAGTTTGCCAGAATACCTTATTTTGCTTTTACCGCAGTCATTATTGCATACCTTCAAACTGGCTTTATACATTCCCTTTATACTAGATCATGCATTTCCTTCCTATGAGTTAAAATAGATGCCAGATGCTGTGGCACACCTGTGATTTGCAAACTGTTACTCTCACATGATATATAAAGTACAACTTTCGTCAGCTGGTGTGTGTGTAATGTGAATGTACACAGCATATGTACCTTTTGTGACTGATTAGATGCAATGTAGGTACAGTGACTTGCACGTAAATGGCCGTGCTGTTTTCTTCCTGCCCCTTCAAGTTTAGTGCTCAGCCATACTTTTAAAAGGGATTTTAGAGAAACAGTTTTTTGGTATCAAATCCTCAGAGATGATGTCCACTGGGGAGCAGACACTCTGAAGGCTGGATAGGTTTCCTGTGTGCGAACACCCGTGATAACTTATTTTATTGCCTCGGTGAATTCCAATATGCATTGTCACTGCTCTTTGTGAAATATTGCAATGATCTGAGGCCAGGGCAAGTTTTCTAAGGAAAATGATAATGTTCTTCTTGCTTTATTTTAATTAGTATTTTAGTGGAAGTGAGAAATTTGCTGATTTATGTAACTCTCTAAACCGGGGCAGCAAACTTCGGAGTAATTTATTTCTTGACATATATATTGCAGTGATTTTGAATAGTTTTTGCAGCAGTTTGCAATCCTTTTTTTGCAGAGCAAAATATTCACCTCAAACAGCGGAATTTCACAGTCATCACTGGTTCATGCACTTCACATTTATTTGTTATTTTTGCAACCATATTTATGAATTGTTACTAGCTGACTTCATGCAGATATGGACATTTTATGTGCTATGCTGAAGTATTTTTATGGATTGTTTTAAGAGTAAGATTTTAACTGGTTTAAAAAAAAAAAAAAGACTTAATTTTAACTAGTTGTGATTATTGAGGAACATCTTTCTGCATGTGAATATATTTCATGAACAGCTGAAGTTAGAACTTGACTTTTAGCAACTAGAAACAACCCAACATGAATCTCTCATAGTTTAGTACATTCCTAGACCACGGTAGCATTTTTCCTTACAATTTATTCTTCTAATACATTAATCAGTCTAAATAGGAAAGCAAATGGTGAGCACTTTGGTGAGAGATTGGTCAAGAGCCTGAGAAAACCAACAAACCTCATGGTGAATATATTCCAACTGCCAATACTGTGTAGTAATTCTGTGCTCAGAAGTTAACTGTGAAGCTCCAGGTATCTCCACTAAAGCCATCTGGAAAACAACCTACTACTCTCTTACATTACCATCAAACTCAGGTGCAGAGTCTTTACCTATATAGACTTAATGATTGTCCCTAAACATGGTTGATTCCTATCCTTGGTATGTGTCACTGGGAGTTAGGGGAGGAGACTGCCTTTGGGCTCCTGTCTGCAGTTTCAGCTGCTTTGAATTACTATCTGTGCTAATAGGTACTTTTCCTCTCAGGATTTGGACCTTGACTCTGACAAAGAAAATACTAATATTTGAAATATATAAAAGAAGTTATAAAATGTACTATGCCCTGAACATAAATTCCCACTGTCTTAACTAGAAATTCAAATGTTTATGCTCAGTCATCTGCTTCAGCTCTCTATCTCCTGATGTTTCTTGCTGGGCTTTACTTATTCTTACGTTTGTGTGTGTACATGGAAGGATTTGTTTATTATGAATGTAAACTCTGTAAATATAGTGCTCTTCAGTAATACCAAACAAGATTTAAACCACAGAGCAAGTAAACGGGTGCATTAGGACATTTTACACATCATCATAGCAGTAGCAATGATGCTAAAGAATAGATGACCAGGCCATGTGGAAAGCATTCCTTGCTGAGGTATACAATATTGTATCTGAAAACAGCCTCAGAAAGTGAATGTGAATTTCTGATAAGCAGTGAGTCTCCCACACTGGAGTTTTCTTCTTTCCATGTTCAGGCTGTTCCTTATTATCAGCCCATCTGAGCATTGTATAATATTTCATGGGGTTATCGCTGTAACTCCTTTGTCAGGTAGGGAAATACAAATGGAGCCCAGAAAGACTCTGTGATTTGTCCACTGTCACAGGAAATCTGAGGTTTTCTGACTTACTAGCAGAATGATGAGAAACCTAAAGCAGAACACAGAGGTTACTGACTTACAGATTCCAAATTTAATGCCTCTTACAAACACTTCTGCTTTGAAAATTGAGCCCCTAATATTAGCATTCCATGAATCCGTCCGTATTTATTGTTGAGTTACTAGCTCCATTTTCAAAGGTGAAAATTGTTTTTCAAGTGCAAGACCGTGGACCATAGTGTGGATAGAACTGTGAGAGATCTAGTAAATAATGTAACTGATGAATTTGGCCACAGAGTTCAAAAGTCGTGGATAAGAAATTAAACCTGTGATTTTAAAATAATTTTAAATCCAACATTCCAGGGGAAAAAAAAAAAAAAAAAAAAAAAAAAAAAAAAAAAAAAAAAAAAAAAGTCTTCATAAGCAGAAAATAGTAAATATATATATATATATCTTTGGATATCATAAATTTCTAAGTCCCATTAATCTTCATTTTATGTGTCCAATTTATCTTGTCCTTCCATGTTCCTTGGTGGGCTGTCACAAATGGGAAAATAGGAGGCATAGTTTCCTCTAGTGTACTACTGCTGCAGGAGTCAGAGCTGTAGTGTTTTGCAGACATTTGCCCATTGTTTGTGAAAACGTGATCACGTGGTACTCATTACATTTTCTAAAATTTGGCCTCAACATCATATCCTCTCAATATATCAGCTGGTAGGAACCTTTTCTGGCGATGCCCTATTTCCATCATGAGGGCTTTTACTGCCTACGAGGATAATTTTTCTCCAGTCTACTTCTGTTGGCTCATAGGAGTTTGAAAGAGATTTTCCAGGGCTTCCTTTCTTTATTCCTGTAATTGCAGTGTAATTGATGTGGAGCACTTTTAATTTGCCTGTAGATTCTGAAGAGTGCTTACATTACACATTATTGTTTTAGTATAGGTAAGATTTGTAATAATTTCTGGTACAAAACCTTTCACACTCTGATTTGTTAATGAGGATGCACCATTGGATTTGAACACCAACAGACCTATAGCATGTTCCCCTCCCTCTGGGGCATTCATCTACCCCAGAAAATGAGAAACATTATTGTTCTTCTAGAAGGGAGACTTGGGTATGTATTTTTATTGTAGGAGGCCTTCAGCAGCATTGGAGTCTCGATGTTTGTATCAATGCTATTCCCCACTTGGTGCCTGGCTGCTTGTACTCAGCTGTGCTGGGAGCAGCCTCTCTGCCTCCACTCCCATGTCAGGGACATGTGCTGAGAGCCCAAACAGTGAACTGATCAGTATTTAAAATAACCAATTTTTTTGCAACATTTTGTTATTCAGAGTGGCAACTTGTATTGTTAACCTGCACCTGGAGGCTCAGAGAAGCAGAAAGGTTTTGCCCACAGGGAGCCCAGCCAGGGTCTGCCAGGTCTGGCTGTGAGGTTGACCTAAATTCCCTCCCACTGCTTCTTGTTCACAGGTTCTGCACAACTGTCTGAGGCCACCCAGTGAAGAGGGTCACACAAAGGATGACGTTGAAAGTAAATCTTCAGAAAAGGACACCAATAGTGATCATTTCAGTGGCCTCATTTGAAAGATGGCCCCAGCAGCAATGTCTCATGAAACACCACCTTGAGACAAGCCAGGGAATTGCATTTAGGTCTCCCCAGTCCTAGAGTACCACACAATCAACAACCAATGCCTTACCTCCTGTTTGTGACAGTGTCAGACATTGCCCTGTTTTGTACACAGAAGTGGGGAGATGCAGAATGCTGCCCAGTTGCTGTTTGTAATCATGCAAGTCTTTGCTGACCCCAGTAGGCTCAGACTAGCTTTGGTGCAGCACCGCTCTTAGGCTTGCTGTTAAACACAGCTTGGACATAAAAATGTGCTTAACCAGAGGCATGCCTTTTTCCGAAAGGAGATTGACTTAAGCATGTAATTTTAAACTACTTTTTGTATTAATACCTTCTTAAGTTGAAAATATTTACATAAACACTTGCTTAAAGTCTTTACTGGCTTTTCTGCATAATGAATGGGAGAGAATTTAGCAGGAGGTAATCTGTTGAAGAGGATGTAGGAGGTCCATGGCAGGGCCTGAAGCAGAATCCATTTCTGCTGATGGTTATTACCCTACTTAGTCACAATTCCCTCTTTCTTAGGCAAAAGCAAACCTGGCACCTCATCCCTGCAGAGTGCTTCCGCTTCGCTGGCACAGGAACAAGTCTAGGTAGTGAAGAGTTGACCTCCTTCCCTTCTGAAGAGTGTTTATAATAATTTTTTTTTTTTTTTTTTTTTTTTTTTTTTTTTTCCTACAGCAACACAATTGGCATAGACTTGTAGGCATTTATGCAATGCTTTGCTCTGACAGGTAGAGAAGTCCTTCTGGGATGCAGCAAACTCTCCCCATGCAATTGTTGCTTTCTGTTTTGTCGTTTCCTTTCAGTCCTGATGTGAACAGATCCTGGACATTAGCACCTGGGGCCCACTTTGCACTGCAAAGGTTTGCTGCTCTCTGTGTGGGGAGGTAGATACAGGTCAAGCAGGCAGACTGTGTTGTCCCACAAGGCTTAAAATATTTCCTAAGATGAAATTACAGTTTTTGAAAAGCTCAACTATACTTATGTAAAGGCTTTGCTTGTATAAAATGTCATAAGAACCGAGTCTCATATGACGTTGCTATGTAAGAAAAGAGAGGTTTCTGATAAAGATTTGGCATTTCTCAGATGTTGTACTTGAGCAGAGTAAAAACTAAACGAAACCAAACAAACAAAGCAACAATAACAAAATAAAACTTCCACAAAGAAAATCAACCCCTCCATGTACTTTACTGAGGGAAAATACAATAAATTAAAAATACCTTTGCAAGCTCGAGACTGGTGGCTGGCAACCAGTAGACATTTTTGTGGCTCAGGACAAGCAAGGGACTTCAGACTGCAATTGTCTCTGTTAACATTCCACGTTGTAATACATATTAATGTGGAATTGAATTTTGGATACAAAAATGAGAGGGTAATGTAGAGGGTAGAGTCATTTGCTAATTTGTTTAATGACCACAGCCTGTGCTACCTTGACAGAGGGTACACACTGCTGAGCGAGCTGCTCTCCTACCTGAGCACTGATGATAAGGAAACACTGCTAAAGCCCAACTGTGAAGAAGATTCTACTGAGGGATTGTAAAAATGTTGTGTTACCTACTTCCATCCTGTATTTCTACTTTCCATTTCAGTTCCATTCCACTGTTTTTTTTATAAATTTAATTCTGTGAATAACTGAGAGTGGTGGCTCTTTGGGGGATGTATTCCTCAACAGCTAAGCACTGAGGACGTTCCCTCTTGGTAGTCTCAGCAGTCTGTTTGGGAGCATCACTTTGCTTCCTTGCAGAGATATAGTAAAGAAAATAGTTGCACAGCAGGAAATGTGCCACATGTGGTGGTGGTATTTGAAAAGAGGCTTCAGGAAGACTGATGTAGAGCTTCACCTTCAAGGTGAAAATAATTCCTCCTATAAAGTAGGGACAACTCCACAAAAGCATTGCTTTCAAAAGAATCTGCATTCCTTCTGTGTGCATGGATGTGTTTATGCTGCTTAATTGTCATTCAAAATTGAACTTGCCCTGCTCTTATTCATTCACATAAGATGGTTATTAGATTATTAAAGAGACAGGGAAGAAAACAGAGTTATGCCCCATCTATTTAAAAGCAAACCATCTGCAGACTGGCATACAGACTATAGGTCTTCCAAGAAGGCATCATGTCTTGAAAGACAACACTTAGAGAAGCTTCATATGGCAAATATCACACCTGATTTTTCAGGTATGTAAAAGAGCATCCCAGTGTGGAGTATGCTGTGGGGCATTTATGTGCCTAAAGGTTACTTAGTCTTTACAGAATCACAGAATCACAGAACAGTCTAGGTTGGAAGAGACCTCCAAGATCACAAAGTCCAACCTCTGACCTAATGCTAACAAGTCCTCCACTAAACCATATCACTACATAAGCTCTACATCTAAATGTCTTTTAAAGACCTCCAGGGATGGTGACTCAACCACTTCCCTGGGCAGCCCGTTCCAATGTCTAACAACCCTTTCAGTAAAGAAGTTCTTCCTAAACCTCCCCTGGTGCAACTTGAGCCCATTCCCCCTCATCCTGTCACCAGGCATGTGGGAGAATAGACCAACCGCCACCTCGCTACAGCCTCCTTTCAGGTACCTGTAGAGGGCGATAAGGTTGCCTCTGAGCCTCCTCTTCTCCAGGCTAAATAGTCCCAGCACCCTCAGCCGCTCCTTGTAAGACTTGTTCTCCAGACCCCTCACCAGCTTTGTAGCCCTACTCTGAACTCGCTTGAGCACCTCCATGTCCTTCTTGTAGTGAGGGGCCCAAAACTGAACACAGTACTCGAGGTGCGGCTTACTTTCACATGAATTCTTCTTTATCATTCTTCAAACTGCTAGATTTTAAATTGTAGCATTTGACATTGTATCTATGTTTTTTGGTTTTTTTTTTTTTTTTTTTTTTTTTTCAGAAACAAATAAATAAAATTGCCTTACTTTCATCAACTTTTGCCTTGATTTTAATTCCCTTGAAAATGCTTGGAAAAAAAAAAAAATAAAAATCCCACACACATCTGTTCTCGGAATAATTAAGTTTTGAAGCCCAGCCATGTCAAAGTCATGCAGCAGGAATGCCTCACAAAAGGGCTGACAGCTCTACTTAATGGCTTTGTTGTCTGTGGGAAGGTTTCTGGTTGCTCGCAGTGCTTTACAGGTAGAACTGGCAGTATGCACTGTGGGTTTCATTCAACAGCCCCAAACTTATGTGGCCCATGCTGAGTACACACTGGTGTGGCAAGGAGCACTCTGTATATATCCATGCATCACTGAGGTTCAGCACCTATGACTACCTGGGGTGAATCTTGCAAGAACCCTTTGCAAACACCTGAATAGGTTACTTAATGTGCTTAAACCAAGTGCAGGTAATGCCACATAAATGTATCTCATGCTGATACTTTTCTGGTTGTTATTTAGCTCAAAATTTACAGTGATGTTTCATGTGCTAGTAGTACAAAAAGCTATGCATTTTATAAAAAATAAGTGAATTTGAACAAACTGAGACTTCAGCTCAGTGTTTGACATGCTGAGAGGCCAAGACATCAGGCACATTATGAGTTTTACACAGAGTGCAGTTCAGCAGTGTTTCACTATCTGTTAATAAAATCTGAACGTTACACATTGTTTTTGTGAAGTCAGTGACAATTTACCACCACAAATTATTGAAAGTGATAATTCAGTGGAGTGATTCATCTTCAGTGTGCTCTTGTGTGGAGGGAGGGAAAGTGTAGCTCTCATGTTGTTTAGCTGCTGGCACAAAATGACTAGCGATTGTCAGAAAGCATTTATTTTTCTCTCTTTTGACATTTCCTCCAAGCAACATGTAGTATATACATTTCCTATAAATTATAAGGCTTTTTCTTTCTTTCTTTTTTTTTTTTTTTCCCTGTCCTCTTCCAATTCTCTGTGAGGCAACAGCAAAATATTAAATACAGAGAAAAGCACACATAAGCATGTAGCAGGCCTATGACCCTCAAGGCCTCCAGGAGAATTCCTTCTGTGAACCCAGAAGCTACAGTGTTTGAAAGGCATTCAGATTTAACTCATTCATCTGTTCTTACCAGCAGCTCTGAAGAGGATTAAAGAACCTCCAAGAGTTCCGCAATAGCTCTTGAGAAGCTAAGAGCACACAAATATCAAGCCTTGAAACTGAAACAGATAGCATCTCTTTAAACCTGAATGGTTTAAAATCTCTTTTAAAATTGGTGTAATTTGCAAGAGAAAAATAGAAAAGCAAAGGCACGTGTTAATAAATTCCACAGTATTTTGTACAATAAAATTACATCAAAAAGTGAAGTCAAAAATATGTATATATTCATGCATGTGTGTATGTAAGCAATCCATTTTTTAAACGAGCATGCAACTGGTACCTTCGGGAGCTGGATAACTGGAAGATGAGTCTTCACCTTAAGGTCATCATTTAAAATCAGTTCCAGATATCAGTATTCTTCGTTTCTAAGGTACCAATAATACATTAGGTGTTTTTAAAATATTCTTAACTATGCAGACCTCACAGATTGAAATCTAGACAGCCAGCTGAATAGGGTTTATTGTGAAAGAAGAGGATTTATATATACAAGGTGAGTCATTTTGTTGTTTCACTGCATGGCAGAACAGCCTCTGGAAAAGACTTTGCTGAAGACATGATAGGTTGGTATACATTAGAGCTGTACGATGAGCATGCATTGTGGTTTAGCTACACCAGCCCCCACAGTAGAAATAATTCACAGATGGTTTTTATTTTGTCAAGATAAATATCTGAGGTAGGCATGGGACCAGAAGATTCTAAAAGAGGTTGTAGCTGCATCCAAATACATCCATACATCTTTGCTGTCAATGCCATTAAAGATCAGTGCTTCTTTCAGCAGCTTTTGCATCATAAATACAGCCTCTGCTCCTTCAAAGACAGGATCCAGAATATAGCCTATGCTGTCCTGGAAGCCAAAGAAGCCACCTGTCCCTATCAATCCTGGCAAGAGCCCTTTGCAGGCCAGTTCTGGAATAAATTTGAATATCTGTAGCAAGAACCCTCAGGTACAGCAGTATCAGAAGAACTCTCCAGAGCATATTTATGTGTTTATGGCTTCACATGGCAGGCAGCCACCAGCTACCTTGTCTGCTGCAGTAGAGATTATGCTGAGTAGAAGCGATTGGCATTGTTGTTGCAAAGGTCTTATGATACTGTCTTTTCTCAGTACTACATTTCTTTCAATGGCCTTTGGTGAGTAGAGGTTACCTGGAAGGGTAACCTGTGTTGTGTCTTATGAGCAGTAGAGAATTTAATATCCCTGTCTCCCACATTCTTCATACAGTCCAAAAACTTAGACTGTGATCTCTCTGGGCAGTGATTACAACTTTACAACAGTATCAGATCTTGTAGCACGTGATGACAGGACAAAGAAGCAGTAAAGAAACTGCCACAGGACAGTAAGCCTTGAGCATTTTTCACGGTATGGCCCTTCAAAACCAGGTGAAATGCATGTTCCAGATTGTAGTCAGTCTGTGGGAGTAGAGGAGAATGGCAACATCAGTCTTTCAGGCTTCAATCTGACCAGGACTACAGCAGAAAATAACTTGGGTCTCTGTAGATCTTATTCATCAGCAACCTGTACAATGCTGTAGTTTAGAATGTGCCAACTGTACCCAGAAAAGTGGTAGCCTCAGGGGCTGTGGGTAGGTGCTGCCTGTCCTTCTGTGCCTTTGAATGTGGGAGAAAGAAATTCATGTTGCAAAGGCTTGGTCTAATCTTATCCCAAGATGTAATACTACAAGGCTTAAAGACAAAGGTATTTTGGAGGATGGAAAGACTTACCAGATGGAATAGAATCACAGAATCACAGAATAGTCTAGGTTGTAAGAGACCTACAAGATCACCGAGTCCAGCCTCTGACTTAACACTAAACCATATCTCTAAGCTCTACGTCTAAACGTCTTTTACAGACCTCCAGGGATGGTGACTCAACCACTTCCCTGGGCAGCCTATTCCAGTGACTAACAACCCTTTCAGTAAAGAAGTTCTTCCTAATAGCCAACCTAAACCTCCCCTGGTGCAACTTGAGCCCATTCCCCCTCATCCTGTCACCAAGCACGTGGGAGAACAGACCAACCGCCACCTCGCTACAGCCTCCTTTCAGGTACCTGTAGAGTGCGATAAGGTCACCCCTGAGCCTCCTTTTCTCCAGGCTAAATAGTCCCAGCTCCCTCAGCCGCTCCTCATAAGAGTTGTTCTCCAGACCCTTCACCAGCTTCGTAGCCCCTCTCTGGACTCGCTCAAGCACCTCCATGTCCTTCTTGTAGTGAGGGGCCCAAAACTGAACACAGTACTCGAGGTGCGGCCTCACCAGAGCTGAGTACAGGGGGACAATCACTTCCCTAGCCCTGCTGGCCACGCTGTTTCTTATGCAAGCCAGGATGCTGTTGGCCTTCTTGGCTGCCTGAGCACATTGCTGGCTCATATTCAGCCGACTGTCAACCAAAACTCCCAGGTCCTTCTCTGACAGGCAGCTTTCTAGCCACACATCTCCCAGCCTGTAGCTCTGCTTGGGGTTGTTGTACCCCATGTGCAGGACCTGGCACTTGGCCTTGTTGAACTTCATACCGTTGGCCTCGGCCCATCAGTCCAGCCTATCCATATCTTCCTGCAGAGCCTTCCTACCCTCAAGCAGGTCGACACACGCCCTTAACTTGGTGTCGTCTGCAAACTTATTGAGGGTGCGCTCGATCCCCTCATCCAGATCATCGATGAAGATGTTAAAGAAGACTAGCCCCAGTACCAAGCCCTGGGGGACGCCACTAGTGACCGGCCTCCAACTGGATATGACTCCATTCACCACAACTGTCTGGGCCCAGCCATCCAGCCAGCTCTTAACCCAACGAAGCGTGCTCCAGTACTTACTCTCTAGAATTTCAGTTGAAGTGTAGCCCTGGGTCCTAGATGAAATGTGATTACTTAAGTCAGCTCCATTCCTCAAACATCAAAGTTCTTTATAATTTATCCTTCTTTAAGAGGACTTCCCTTTTCATCTGCAGCTCTGAATATGTTGTTGCTTTTGACATCCTAGGCTAGAGCTAACATTTTACCATTCCAGAAGAATTCAATGCTATTTTTAGGCATTTGAATAATGCTTTACTATTTTACATGATGTAAAGGGAACAAAGAACAGAAAACTGAACAGTCATACTCTAGATTTACCTCTGAGGAAGGGCCACCCTAGTGGGAGGCTTGATGGCAGGAACTAACCTCTGGTAGACAGGGTGATCTCAGCATAAAACAGGGTCTGAAAATGTGCCATAAATTCTAACTAAAAATTAAAAGAAACAGATATAAGGTGAACATATTATATTGATCTGTGGTGAATCATACAGTGGTGCATGAAAAACTTATAATATCCAAATCTAAATGTTTGGGTCTCAGAACATGGCCTTATTTCCTTTTTCCACATATAGCTAAGTGGTAGTTTCATGCTTTTCAAACACTTTTGCTCACCTCTCGGTGTACTAGGTTCAAATTGAAGCAAATTGCTCTTTAAAATTGCAAGTGTCAAAGGTTGTAAAATTGCCCTGTGAAGCTCCTAATGCTCAGCAAGCTGGTCAGCTCATGTACTGTCTTTTGACCTTCCTTTTATGTGTTTATGATGCTGGATCTAACACTGATTGAACTCCATTGGAGTTGGTACTTTCTTTGCCTGACATCTGCAACCAAAACTATTCCTTTTACTCCTGAATTGTGGACTGTGTCTCTTGTTCCTTGTCCTTCTTTTAATATTCCACTGTGACAGAATATCAAAACAACTTTTATTTCATTAGTGTAGTTTATTTATGTCCATTTAAGCTGAAGTCTTCCCTAAATATAATTTGGCATACCTTTATCTGGTTTGTATTTTTCCTTAAGCTGTGTGTGCTTTTTACAGCAGAAGCTAGCAGAAGGCAGTTGCTTAAGCCACAAAGGGATTTTCTTGTTTGTTTTTACTAATTTTTCTACTCTATGTACTTGTAACTTATTGAAGTTCCCAAGTAGCATTCTTAGTACCTGCAGCAGAGGGTGTAAAGGAAGCTGACCTCCCTTCTGCCTGCCCTGTGCAATGCAAAGCATTCCCTCTGCAAATAAAAATTTAATCCTCCCAAGCAGCAGTGCCACCTCAGCAGATCAGTCTCATTCCTAACATACTGTCCACTCATTGCTGACTGCAGTATTTAGCTGAATCAAGCTTAGTGGATATTAGAGATTTGCCACCTCTTATTTGGAGAAAAACTATTTTCTCATTTTATAAGCTGTTAGTAGATAAACTATCAATTGCACCTTGAATGGGAGTGTAGATACATACTAATAGTGTCCTGCACGTTAATCTTTAAGCTATATATACTATAAATAGCCTGAAGTCTTTGATGGTAGTGTAATTATAGGAATACTTGCTAAAAATATAAACTTCTAAAAAGTCTAATTTGTCTGCTGTGGTAAGCACACTTGAACTGCAGATTTCAGTTGGAATTAAGAGGCTCTGTGTGTTGACAGATGAGAGATCCAGCTACAGGCATGGAAAAATCAGCACACTCTCAAGGCCACCTGAAACACCTGAAATAGTCTTAGAAATGGTGTGTAACTTGATTTTCTCCTGGTTTCACTCCAGATCCGATGTCTACTCTTACAGGTATCAGTTGCTATGTCAGTTATGCTACTGGAGGGCATTCAGACATCCCTGGTGGCACTGTAATAGTTAACCTTATCAGTGTCTTCTGTGTGTGCAGCATTTTTTCCTTTCAGGATTAACACTTCACTTCTGTCAAGAGGAATCAGTCGTTGTCATTTCAGTCAATATTTTAGAGTCAAATTTGTCCCAATTTCTGAGTCTTTAGAACACTTGTCTCAAACTTCCACATTTTTCTCCAGAGGTATACGGTCAAAAAATTTTTCCTTTCTTTTTTTCCAGAAATCCTGAGATTTTCGCCTAATCCCACACCTCAGGTTGTTCTAACTGATTTATGTTTGTGGGCTGTTTAGGTCCCATAGCAGCCAAATTTCTCAGTCGCCCTCAGTAGCAGAGGTCACAAAGGGACTGTGGTCAGTTCTGCTTCTCCTGGAACTGACAAACTCTTCAGATGTGAAAATTTATGCAGCTGGTCACAGGTGCTATGACAATTTGGAAACAAGTGAGCCTTGCAGCATTTGGTAGTGTTGACCAGGCTTATCACAGACCTGACAGAATTCAGGAGCTCCGTGGAGGTTTCCAATTATCTGTTCTTCCACTTGGACAAAAACTTGCTGCTTCGTCATAGAAAAGCTTTGGGTCAGAATATGAAGAACTGGGGTAGAACCAAAGGGCACCACACCTCCTTTTCTTCAGGTTGATGGTGAGTTCAAACTTCTGTCTTCATCTTGAATGCCACTGCAGGGTGGTCTGATGGGTATGACAGTGGTCCAGGGAGTCAAGACTGGAACTCGATCTGTTATGATTATTATTACTACTATCAAAATGCATTTTCTAAAAAAATGGTTAAATTCACATGTCAAGATGCCAGCATATGGGGAGAATCTCAATTGCTCCAGTAGGGCAAACTTGTTTTTATTTTTTCCCCCCTTTTCTCCAACCCATTCAGTATTTGAAATAACTGCCTCTGCAAAATTTAGAGATAAGGCTGCAGCTGGCATGTATGGAGATTTCTTTTGCTCCCACAGTGAGGTATATAACTGACAGTAATGGTTGTAAAATCTAGAGCTCAGGGGCTAAGTTTTTTTTTTCAAGCCATCACTCTGGAAAATACTCAGTTTGATCAATGGCTGAACATTTCATACTGTTATTAATAAATGCAGAATGTTAAAGATCCACTTCAAGAATAAATAATCTAATTCAGTTTATATTCCTAACTGTTGTTTAAAAAGAAAGAGAATAATGAAAACAAATTACACTAGATTTAAATACTAATCTTATATGGTAATTGTGCCTGAATAAATATTTCAGTTACAGAGAGTGGATTGTATCATCAAACACAGGAAACTCTGCTGTGACTGAATTCAGCGCCCTGTATTTATGTTTCGTAAAGAAGAGCTGAAATGCTTTGAAAGCTTTCTTCTGCTCTGTCTGTTCTTTGTGTGTCACTGTGTATTATGGTGTGCCTCCATGACTGATGTATGCTAACTGAAGGAAAGAAAGGACATCAAACTGGCACAGACTCCTCACTGGGGTTGCTTCAGCCAGATCAAAATGATATATATCTTCATAGAGCCAGCAGCATTCACAGCACTGGGGGCTTTGTATTGTCTAGGAATGCAAAGCACAGCTAAAAATTCTCTCTGTTTTAGTTTCAGAGGGAGCTAATACTGTAAGGCTACTAACCTAATCTAGTTATAAAATGATGTGCCACTGAACTTAGCTTCTCTAAATAGGCAACTTAGATCTCCAGTCATTTAGAAAACTGCCTCATCAGCTACTGCTTTTATTTTTCATCACGTTTCCCTTTCCCTGCTAAACCTTGTGAAACTCCACTGCATTGCTGAAGACTGCTGGAATTACCACCTAAATAAAAGTCCCCAGATGTGAAGAGCTTCAAAACTAACTAATGGAGGACGTAACATCTTTATGTTAAAGCCTCATGAGGTGGCCAGTTTTCCAGTTACATATTACATATTTTAATGTGATGGAGTGGAAAAATGTGGCTAGAAAACAACTCTGTTCTGGACCCGTAACTCTTCTTTTATGCACTACTATGAGATTTGTAGCTCATGGGGACCAGGAGTGCATGGAACAGGGAGACTGACCATTCTTCAAGGTATTCCACCCTGACAGATGCACTGCAAACAAGCCTATCTATTAAAATAAAAGGGTGAGCATCTGGGTTTGTAGCATGTCAGTGATATAGATTTGCTTTTTGCTGATCCTAATTTAGCCCTGAACTCTTCCTTCTGACCTGTTATGAAGAACAGCCAAAAGATTGAAGCCTGGTTTTTTGTTTGCTTCTTAGGAATGAGCAGATATGGGAATTCTCAGGGAGTGTACGGTATCCTTTCCGTCAGAGGGGTTAATCACTTTGTCTTTTCTCATCTCCTGGTTGCCTGCTCCAAAAACCTTAGTAATCTGTAACCTCTACTCTTCTGTCTAGTTTTGCCCAAAGTGGTCAAATGTTACTGGAGGGAACGACAGACACACAGATTGATTGCATAATGCTTCCTTTCTTAAGGAACATGACTAAAATCAAAAAAAGGATTGTCACAGCCATATCTTCTACTGCAAAAAATATTTCTCAAATCATTTTACCCTATGTAATTCTAAACGGTTCCAGTTATGGTGTCTGCCAGTTCCTTTTGAGACTATTCCACTGTTCTTTTGCTCTGAGTTTGCTCCATATTTCCTGTTGTTTCTAATTATACTCTCCTGCCTATCTGCTCTAACAATTTTCTCTCCTTGACACTAAAATCCTTGAAGTACTTGTGGAAAGTTAGCACTTTCTGTTCCTTCTGCCTTTTAAACCTCACCTACTGTGTTTTTTTTTTTTTCAGGAAATCACCAACCTACCTTCTGCTCTTCTTGATGTCAGTGCAAGTATTGCACATTAAGGCCCTCTGAAAATCTGGCAGATTATTTCTTCCCCTGTTTTTAGAAAAATGTTTCCATTTTGTTCAATCATTGTGGCTCTTACTTGTACTCCATCTTGCTGTGCAATGAAAGCAGAACAAAAGTGAAGCAGCTTGAGTAAAGCAAAAAAGTAAACCATGCCTAAAAATCCAGATTATATTCACAGACTGTAGTGATAATTTTGGTAGTGCTATGTTCTAATTCCTTATGTCACTTGGATGCTTTTATTATTCTTAGCAGCTGCCCATTGCATTTCTCCACATATTTTCCAAGAATCATGTTGTTGGAGGTCTGAAGTATGTTGTCTATCTGAATTTTCCAGCTTGCTTTCTTGCAGGAGATTCCAGTCACTAGTGGCATTCCTCAGGGCTCAGTACTGGGGCCAGTTCTCCTTAATATCTTTATCGATGATCCGATGATCTGGATGAGGGGATCGAGTGCACCCTCAGTAAGTTTGCAGACGACACCAAGTTAGGTGCGTGTGTCGATCTGCTCGAGGGTAGGAAGGCTCTGCAGGAAGATATGGATAGGCTGGAATGTTAGGAATGTCAACTGTGTAAGTTCAACAAGGCCAAGTGCCGGGTTCTGCACCTGGGGCACAACAACCCCAAGCAGAGCTACAGGCTGGGAGATGTGTGGTTGGAAAGCTGCCTGGCAGAGAAAGACCTGGGAGTTTTGGTTGACAGTCGGCTGAATATGAGCCAGCAGTGTGCTCAGGGGTCCAAGAAGGCCAACAGCATCCTGGCTTGTAAAAGAAGCAGCGTGGCCAGCAGGTCCAGGGAAGTGATTGTCCCCCTGTACTCGGCTCTGGTGAGGCTGCACCTCGAGTACTGTGTTCAGTTTTGGGCCCCTCACTACAAGAAGGACATGGAGGTGCTTGAGCGAGTCCAGAGAAGGGCTACGAAGCTGGTGAGGGGTCTGGAGAACAAGTCTTATGAGGAGTGGCTGAGGGAGCTGGGATTGTTCAGCCTGGAAAAGAGAAGGCTCAGGGGCGACCTTATCGCTCTCTACAGGTACCTGAAAGGAGGCTGTAGTGAGGTGGCAGTTGGTCTGTTTTCCCACATGCCTGGTGACAGGACGAGGGGGAATGGGCTCAAGTTGCGCCAGGGGAGGTTTAGGTTGGCTATTAGGAGGAACTTCTTTACTGAAAGGGTTGTTAGTTACTGGAATGGGCTGCCCAGGGAAGTGGTTGAGTCACCACCCCTGGAGGTCTTTAAAAGACGTTTAGATGTAGAGCTTAGTGATATGGTTTAGTGGAGAACTTATTAGCATTAAGTCAGAAGCTGGACTCGGTGATCTTGAGGTCTCTTCCAACCTAGACTATTCTGTGATTCTGTGATATTTTAAGTTTATATTTTGCAGGTGGCCATGTGTTCCAACTAGTACATCCTTGCAATTTTTCCATTACACTGAAAGGAGGGTATTGTGTATATTTGAAATGTTTTGATGTTAGCCTTGCAAAGACAGATTATAGATTCATTTAAGACATTAAAGTCTCAGAATTGGACTATGAAACTATAGTGCAAGAGCAGTAAGTGTATAAAACAGAGAAGAGTCAATAATTTGAGGAAGCTAATATTTAGGTGGCTGCCATGAAAAGAAATCCTTCTTGCAATACATGGCTTTTTCACCTCTGGTCTCATTGTCATCTTCATGTCAAGCTGTACTATTCATGAAAGGAAATATGATTCACAAATTTTAACAAAGGTGGCAAATTTTGCAACACCTCTGAGTGAACATTGATCTTCACTTAGTGCTTTTCACCTTTACGTGAATGATGTATGATCTGGTTGAAAATATGATTGCTAGCATTACTGAATTTATAATAGCAATAATTAGGGTCTCCCTTCCCTTGCCTCCAGTTCTATAAAATTTATACTTCTTTTTAAATAGCTAGATGTACAGCTTTCTACTGTCAGTTATAAAGATTTTTTAAGTACGGCTATGAGATCCTTACAAGTGGAAGCAATGCAATTTTTGCTGCTGCCCAGCTCCCAGAGTCAGTGGTTGTTTTCCATACACTCTTGTAAGGTCCAAGGTTCGTATCTTCAAACATATTGATAAAAGGGGCATTAAAGCCCAGATGATACTAAATGGAAGATTGCCACATAGTAATGAAGTTTATATGGTGTTGTATGTGCACCTTGACATGAGATTTTCTCTCTTGTTAGGTTATATTTCATGAAGTATTTCACTGATTCATGCCATATCTGTTTTTCTCTCTCCTCCAATTTTCTACATAGTAGTTTGGTTATATTATTGTTTGTACTGAAAGAGTACTTTACTTTGGAAATAGCAAACAGCTGTAGTTGCATTCTAACAGTGTATTGAGATGAGGTAGTGAGGACTATTGTTTCTCAACCTGACTAGTTATGTCAGTGAATATTTAAAGTCCTCTTAAATTTTTCTGCAGAAATGTAGTTAATTTGTTTACTGATGCATTGGCGTAGGGAAGGAGTTGTTGGGCTGGAGGTCATTTGAGGACACAAAATTGTGGAAGGAATAATTTTGAATGAGAGAGCTATTATCAGCCATTACATGTTTCCAGAAGGTCTGTAGACCTATTTATTGTTTTGCTATGAGTGCTCGTTGTAGCAAGTGGAGCTACATTTGGTCACACTATCCATTTGAGTGTCTGGAGGGTGCTCTGATCCGGTTGCTCTGAGGAATGGCTCCTAGAAGGCTTCAGATCCAGCCAGAGTGGCTCCTCTGGCTGCTTTAACCATCAGAATAATCAGGTTCTGGAAGAGGCTTTCAAGGGAATAGAGGGATTAAAAAGCCCTAAGTACTTTTAAAATTGAGCTTGATAAGTTTATCAAGAGATTATATGATGTGGTGGTTGCAGCAGCAAGGAACTATCCATATCGACCAAGATGTCTTCCTGCCCAGACCAGCACATAAGTGCACCTCTGTCTTCCTTCCTGTGCTGAAAGTTTTAAACTAGAATGAATGAATATAGCTTTCATATTCATATGCTGGTGTTTGTGTTTGCTTTAGCAGCTCCTGGACCACTTGCATATAAAAGATTAGGACTGGTTGATAATCAATTGCTTATGGTCAGACAGAAAATGTATCTGGATACACATTCACAAACTATCCTAGGAGTAGTTTGTTGATCTCAAGGTACCTTCTAGTGGATAATTCTCTTGCCCTTACTATTTTCTTCATAATTTGCCCTTGCTATTTTCTTCATTGCAATTCCTCAGAGACCATCCAAGCATTGCCAGGCCAATCTCCACTTATACCTCACCAATCCCTCTGAGCTCAGGTGCAGCTCATCCTCAGGCTAAGAAGGGGTGAAAAGTCAGGTGTGTCAGCAGTGGATGCAATGAAACCCAAAGTGATGACATTGCTTGATTTAATGGCATAATTCTTGCTAATGAGAATGAGTTCTGTGACCTTCCGAACTAGCACAATTTTTAATGTCACAAGTACATCAAAAGCTATGATTTGTTTTGACAGGGCCTAGAACTCAACTGCAGACCCCTGTCATCATCCTGTCTGTATGATTTCATCATGACTATCAGATTATCTCAAGGTGTACAGAGGGTAAGCATCTGCTCAAATACTAAAACTATACCATAGCTGGAGCAGGGAAGTGATTCTGTGTCTTGATCATTACAAAGTAATTTTGTGAGTGTACGTCTTGGCCTATCAGGCCAAGGTTGAAACATATTGATAAAGGAAAATAAATGTACATAGTGCAGTAGTATGTGTAGAGATATCTCTTTCATACTGCCTACTTTAACATATATAACATACGAAACAGAGATGAATAATCACATATGCACTTACAGTCATCATCAGCTGATAAAAATTGGTAAAGAAAAAGTTTTGTCATTGAAACCTTAAAAGTTTTATAACAGGTAGGAACCTGGCTTTCTGTATGTTCATATAATTCCCAAAATAGGTATATATTTTACTAGACTTTTAATATTTAAGATCAATCAGGTCTTCAGTCCATTTCCTCTACTGTATGGCTCTTTTCATGAGGATCTCATTTTCCATTGAAGTGCAGCAGATGCTAATGGCATTGATGAAATAGGTGCTGCATTTTAAACAGTTTGCTTCTGCTGAAGTTTGTGAGTGCTGTGCAGCTAGCAAATGGGACTGTAAAAGTGAATGGATGAAAAGCAGAGGTGGCAGGTTCCCATTTAGTGCTGGTGATTGGATGCTGTTTTGCAGTAGGGCAGACAGCCTTGGAAATAGCCTAGCAGAGCACAGTGTTATTTAATTTTCAGGTTTTAGTAAATGTAGTCTCTTGATACCATCTTTCTTAGCATACATTCAGATCCATTATTTTCCATATAAGAATTTGTTCATGAAAGTGATTTTTCTTATCATTGCATATTAATAGTGTCTTTCAATTAAAGATGAACAAAATAGTTAGTGAAATTACTTCTGATGGAAGAGAACAGAAGCCTAACAAGCAACAAGATGACTTCTAGTTACTTGGTAAAAGCTGAGTTTCAAATCTTTAAGAGCTGATGGAAGAGGATAAGACTCCATTCTTATTATACTCCATGTGTATAAGGACACAGGCAGGCATAAGATCTCAGGGTACCTTCTAGTGGTACATGGGCGTTAATGTGAGTGCAGCTGTAAGTGCTCAGGCTATCTTGGTATTTCCATAGGATCACAGAAAGGATTCTGAATAATATGCTCTTTGGAAAGCCACATGTGAAGATTTAAACCATTCTAACTTAATCCAAACTTGAAATTGACCCTGCTCTGATGAAGGTGTTAGACCAGATGGTTTTCAGAGGTCTCTTCCAAGCAAGTTTATTCTATATTTCTTTATTTGAAATACAATTTATAATGTATGTCAGCTCAGAGCTTTTTCAAAAAGGGGAGGGGGGGAGCAATTTTAGATATTCTCTCTTCAGCTTATGTTTTCATGTTATTGCTTAAAAATAAGAAAGAAATATTTCTGAAGCTCTTTTTTAATATTAAGGTAGCTGGAAAGCATTTCTTCCTTGTTTAACTCTAGACTTGAACATTTGGGTAAAGAAAACAGTTCCTTTTTTTTTAGTTGAAAAGAACTTTGCACTTTTACAAGATGTTTGAATTCAGCAGAAATACTTGCTGAACAGTTCACAGCAGAGGAAGTCCTTATAGCAAGGATCCTAATCTCATATATTGAATATACTCTGGCATATCCAAAAAAAAAAAAAAAAAAAAAAATATTTTTATTTTTAAAATACATTGAGGCCTTGAGTCTTGTGAAATGTAGTACAGCGTTCATATATAATTGCTTTTGTTGAACAAGTATGGACACTAATAAGCAAGACATAAAAAGGATGTGTTATAGATCTCACCTTGGAAACATCAATGGCCTATGTGCTAAAAAGAGTCATAGAGTCATTAAGGTTGGAAAAGCCCTCCAAAATCATCTGGTCCAACCATCCCCCTACCACCAATATCACCCACTAAACCACGTCCCTAAATACCATGTCCAACCTTTCCTTAAACACTGCCAGGGACGGTGACACCACCACTTCCCTGGGTAACCCATTCCAATGCCTGACTGCTCTTTCTGAGAATAAATTTCTCCTAATTTCCAAGCTGGTAATCGGTGATGGGATGTGCAAGAATGGCACAAAACTCACCAGGGGAGGTTCAGATTGGACATTAGGAAAAAAAATTCTTTACCATGAGGGTGGTCAAACCCTGGAACAGGCTTTCTGGAGAGCTGAATGATACCCCATACCTGTGAGTGTCAATTATCAATTATCTTTGTAGGTCCCTTCCAACTGACGTGTTCTATTCTATGCTATAAGGGCTTTTAGGCAAGTAAATATTTGTTGGATGAGGAAGGAGCTTTGCTGCAGGGTGTTGTACTGAGCACAGTGCTTTATGCTGTGGTTTAGTATGCTGGGTTTACTCTCGATAGCAAATATTTGCAGTACTCTCTCTGTAATTTCTGACTATGAAAATACAGAGTCTCATTCCCTGCTGGCTGATCAGTATCATGTTGATGCGGCAACTCCTTTTCAGTAAAGCTGTCTTTCATTTTCAGGAGGTAGTGATATTGAAGTGATAGTGACATTGTTAAATGCCTGGGAAATTTTAATGTGAATGAAATATGTAAGGCTGTTATTTTATTTAATTTTAATTTTAATTTTTATTTTATTTTATTTATTTATTTATTTATTTGTTAGTAAGACTAGTATTGACCTAAGTGCATAGACTTGGGGGTCATGAAGTAGGAGTCAAGTTCCTGTAGCTCTTCAAGTCCTAGGCAAACCAAGGATCTGGAATTAACACATCACTCCCACGTGCACTAAGGTGTTATTTCATTGAAATGAAACCAGGCCTTTATACCTGGTTTTCCTACCCCTAAAATTGCCATTATCTTTCTCCTATTTGTTGTTTTTGTCAGTTCAGAAAATAATCATCACTTTCTGCAGCTATCTTGTAGAGTGTAGTCTGATCCTTAGATGGACCCTATGGAAACTTGCCCAATTAATCACAGTCACTTTTGGCTGTATGTCTGGTTCACTCTAGCATGCTGTTTTATCACACTTAAATTTGAGTTGTGCTACATTTATCATTATTTTTATGCTGAAGAAAATAAAAAACATCAGGTAGAGAAACCTAGATTGACAATATATTTGCAGTGTTTTATTAGACTTCACTTACTGTCAGTAAAACTATTTTCTTAGCTCTGCAATTCAATCCCACCTGTATAGTAACTGTGTTTTTTCTGCCATTGTCTCATGATTGGGCTACTTCAAAAGTACTTAAGTTTACTGACTACTGTGTTAAATAATTTAGATTATTAGACTGGATGTAATAAAGCCAATGTTGATTTATCATTCCCTTAGCATAATATGGTAGGTGATCAAGAGATGGTTTGAACTGAAATGCTGTGTTGGTGGGAAACTACATTTTAAATTTCTATATTAAAACATTCGCTAAGTTTTACCCACTTTTGAATGATTTGAGTTATTTGGGGAAAATGCTATCAACAGCTGGAAAATTGTATAGTGAATAATTTATTTGAAAATAGAAAAAAAAAAAAGTCAAATAAATAATTAAGCAAATATTTCTTGACTGGCACTGCTGATGGCATGCTCCAGAGATGAATCCATTTTTTTTAAAGAACTTTATTACATGATTAGCAGACTCATTTTTTGGTAATTTATCTTGCTAGTTGGTTCACTTCATACACCTATTCCTGAAGAAAAATGATTTTTCATCCTACCCATCACTGAATTTTTAATAGTAAGATGACAATGAATAAAATTAAAGTTTAATGTACTGCTGTATGTATCACCTTATCTTGATATATCAATGGTGAATAATGATCTTCTCTGTAATACAGTGGGCTTGATTCTACAAATTTTGGATTTTTAGTACTCCCTCTCACCTTGGGAAGGTCAGAGCCCCTTGCCTTACTTTCCTGTCTAAAATAAGATTTTTTCCTCCTTTCTGCAATTTGTTTAGACAGGTATCAGGGACTGATGTGTTCAGTATGTGTACTAGTTTACTGGTAACATATGGTGCAGGTGTTGCACCATATTGTTTGGTTTGGTTTTTATTTATTGTGTTTGTTTATTTTGTAAACTCAAGTATTTTATCATCAACAGCAAAGGAGGGGTGGAAATCTTGCACGGTTTGCCAGCCAGGTTCGTATCTTCTGCATGGATTTGGGGGATCAGGCATTAGATATGTGCTCAATAGCTAAGCCAGCTCCTCAGCTAGTGAAAAGCAGCATCATGTTTGAGTTCTCAGGTAAAGTTTTCTTCATTAAATAACCATACCCTCTCCTGAAACCAGAGCTGTGGGTATTTGTGAAGAATTTGGCAAAGACTAAACAGGTAATCTTTTCCTGGTGAAAATAAATTGAAAGATTATCAGGATCCTTTCCTGACTAGTTTAAATATTGGTGAAAAGATTGACTCAATTAAGATGAAAAATTGAACCTAGGTTTTCTTTTTTGTCTGTGCCAGCACCATTCATCTGGATTTTCTAGGTCTTCGTTCTTACAAAGCACTTATACTCTGCAAGCCTCCTTGCTTATTTTTCCATCTTTCTCCTTTTATCTACATTTCAGAGGAGCTCACTTTCTACTTTTCTTTCTCACACATCCATCTGCAACAGGTCATTTTTCTTTTCCTCTCTTTTTTTTCCCCCTTTTTTTCCCTCTCTCTCTTTTTTTTTTTTTTCTTCAATTTTTCTAGTTTATTCTTCCTTTTTTTCCTACCCAAAATCTAATTAGGGGGAAGACAATATGTTACTTAGTTGCATGTTCTCACAGAACTGCAAAACATATGAAGTTCACAGGCTTCTGACACCACGAGGAATACAGTGCCATACAGGAGCATAAATGTGATTTTTGTGAGTTGTGGGGCTGAGGAGAGTTTGTGAAGCAGAACACAGAGGCAAATGCACTGAAGGAAACGTTTCTTCTACAGTGGTCCTCTGAATACCATTTGACCTCCCTATATTTGATTAGGAAACAAGTTTGATTATACAGGAGAAATGGTTTGTTGTTATGAAAAGGATGGGCAGAAAAGATTTGTGAAACTGCTCTTAGTGAAATTGTTTAAATTCTGAAGAATATATATGAAGAATACATGAAAATATATATATAAACATCAAAAATGAATTGGTTAAAAAAAAAAAGTTTTGTTACTCTGTTATGCTTTATTCTACATTTCATATCTTTTACATTATTTCCTACCACATGAGAATTAATTTGTATTTAACATATATTGCCATTGTTGACTCCATGCAGTGGGAAGGCAAATGACAGCAAACCATAAAACCTTTCTGCAACCCAACTGATAGAGTTGAAAATAGCCAGCATGGTGTGTTATCTGGTATGACAACATAGCATATTATCTTTCTTCTACCCAAAAGTTGGTACTTATTTTGAAACGGCTTCATTTCTGAAATTGTTGAGGACAGCCACCACTTTGTGATGTATAAATCATTTTATTCCTCTTTTTATGGGGAAGTCACTTTCAGTTTAATTTTCTCTACTGTAATATAGGGATAACGGTTTTCAAAAACTCCCTGAGATCTCATGGGGTTAGCTGTGTGGCTGACTGCCTTCTTTCATGCTAGAAAGTTTTTCCAGTTATCTGTGGAAATATTTCTTCCTTTTCTGAGTGCTGTTGTTCCACCTCAGTCCAACCTGTGCAGCGTTTCAGGTCACAAATTCTTCCAATATCCAGCAAGAGAGGTGCTGAAGACATGGGTATGTATGCAGAGCTAGAAAAGAATAAAAATTACTTTTTCTTTCTTTGTTCTCCCAAGGCTTTTTCATTAACATTCCTATGATATATCTTATTTAGCATATTCATGTCTTTAGGCTTCCTGTGTCTGTTATAGTGTTCTAAAGATGGTGATAAAACTTTATATGTAGTATTATGAGAAACGTTAAATGTCCGGTCATTTTACTAGGTTCAGAACAAATCCTGTTTTGTGAGCATTATATAAAGATCAAAGCTGATACCACAGCTAGTGAAATCAGGAATGGGGTACTTCAACTGAATGCCACTACCAACATTCAGTAGCTATTCTTGGATTTTCTTGGTCTTTATTCCTGTATTGTATTCTTTATTCTTGTATTGTATTCTTGGATATTCTTGGTCTTTAAAAGACGTTTAGATGTAGAGCTTAGGGATATGGTTTAGTGGAGGACTTGTTAGTATTAGGTCAGAGGTTGGACTCGGTGATCTTGGAGGTCTCTTCCAACCTAGACGATTCTGTGATTCTGTGATTCTGTGATTTTACGGGGTTTCTGCTTGAAACTTGTCTTGCGGGGCACACCAGCCCTAACAACTCAAAAGAGTGAACCTGCAGTTCTCTCTTTAAAGAAACTTGACATGAAGGCTTAGGTGTTAGCAATTGGTCATGGGCCTTGATACCAGCCTGTCTGATTTAAAATGACTCCCATGCCAAAAGGGCAGATGGGAGAAAAAAAAATTATGTTGGCCTTAGTCAGGGATGTGAGAAGAAACAGGTGCAGAACGGCTCTGCAGAGGAGGAAATACTCCCCTAGAGAGAGGACAGCATTTCACGTTCCTAATCTGTCAGATCTGCTTGATCTTTTGCTGGACAGGAACTAAAAGGCTGTTTAAGAAATGCAGTACAAACGTGCTTGTGCTGTCCTGGCTGACAGGAGGAAAGACCAGCCTATTCCCTTCCAATCAAGTTTACTTTTTTTCCCCCCCAGTTTGTCTTGCTTGTCTGGATTGGGCTTTTAAAAGGGTCTACACAACACACAGCTCAGCACGACTGAGCACAAAGAGAGTCTATTGGCACCACAATGAACTCTATTACAGTTTAACTCTCAATTCTAAGCAGCAAATTTCAGAAATAGAAAACTCTAATGTGAAGAATCTGACTTTAAATTAGCACCAAGAACTGTTTCACTTTGACCACTACTCAGCTCAACTTGGATCGCTGTTGTGAGCACTTGGGTTTTTCCATGCAAAACTTTCTGACCATATAACCTCCTATATGGTAACTATCGGTGTTGCTGTACTCTTGATAGCAATGAAAGTGTTAGTGACAAGGAGCCAACATGTTATCACATTGTAGTCACCATGAAGAATACGCCGGCCTTGAGGAGGATTAGACAGCACGACGTTTCAAGTAGCAGTGGCTAACTAACCAATAGAAAATTTTGCTGTTGGAAACGTTTGCGCTAGAACATGCTCATGAAGGTTTGTGCTAGCAAATATGTAATGCAGAGAAGATGAAAATATTGCTGACAAGCAAGGTCTAATCCTATGATACCAAGCAGCTTTGACTTAAAAGAAAGAACACAAATATTTTTGATGTGACTGAACTCTGATAATTAATTGTATTTGTCCAAGTTTCCCCATTTGCATTTTTTAACTGATGATGAAAAACTTTCTATGTTACTTCTCAGCTGAAAGATTTCAGTTGCTATGTGTTGCTCAGGAAGGCATTTATGGCTGTAGGTTGGGGATCCAGACCCACAAGGGTACATGGAAGGAACACCATAGCTGTGACGGGTACAGTTGTAATAATGTAATTAAACAAAAGTTCCTGACCTGGTGTTGACAGCCTGGGTCTGCTCATAAGTCATGGAACAGTTTCATAATTGTAATATACCTTTAGTTAGCAGCAATTAGATTCTTACTGATTTTTGAGATGTTTTGTGATCTTGTCAGTTAGGTGTGTAGTATTACTAAGATGAACTAATTCAAATACTTTCCATCAAAATCACATTTATAGTAGTAAATTTTTTTGTTTGGTTACAAGAAATATGTCATTAATATATCTGCTTTTAGGGAGAAATTAAAAGAAAACACTTCCACTATTTTGGAGTCACTGTAGTTATGCAGCATGGGAAGAGTAGTTCAAGAATATAAGGACCATGATTCACTTCCCTCTCCCCATCTTTTCCACTCCCTTTCACTTCTCCTTTGTTTTCCTGAGTTCTAATATTTTTTTTCTCCTTTCCCCTAATCCCTAACATACCTGGGAAAAGACTAGGTTGGTTACTTTTTTTTTGATGATCCTTTTGGCAGTTATAAGTTTTTCTGTCATCCTCTGCCCTGTGGTTCCCTTCTGTGCAGCAGGGGCTCATTGCTGTGACAGCACACATTGCTGGTGACAGCACCGATTCTGCAGAGCCAACAACTGGTAGCAGCAGACACCAGTGCAATAATAAGGACAAGTACCCTGAACAGAATCTCAAAACCAAGGCTCAGTATATGATGATTCAATTAGTTCTTTAAACATGGTATCTGTGACAGAACATACCATACAAAACAGGACTGCTGTCAGGTATTCATAGGCAATGCATTGCCCATTTCTGTTAATGCAATTAACGTAACAAAGTTCAATAGTCGCAGCTGCATACAGTAGTTTTCTGATCCTACCTAGGTCAGCATGAAATAAGACTGCATTCAGTGCTAGTTTAGAAATTGTGCTTTTTTTTTCTTCTTCTTCTTTTTTTTTCCTGACACGAAGAAATGAGAAACTGAATACAATGCATTCCATTTTGGAAATGCAGAGGGTCCCTTTAAATTCATCCAGGATCACAAGGTCTCGATACATCCATTAAAATACAAGCCTTAAAAGATGATCAGGTAAAATTCTTCAAACAGTAGCTTTAGGTAAAGCATTGGATTTAGCCAGCATGATAACATCTCTGAGTATTTTGGGAAGAGTCCCAAACATGGGCTGTTGTCATAACTAACCTTCATTACAAAGTATGCCTAGTTTTAGCTCTTTTTCCACATCAGCTAAGAAAACCTGCTGGCTTTTGGGCACTTTTTTTTTTGTGGATCTTTAATCAGTTCCTGAAAAGTTTTCTCTTTCTTCTAGATACACTCTCCAGCTCAAGTGGCTTGCGACACTTCAGTATTGTGCCATTCTTTCACTCGTTGAGTGTTATCCCACTGAAAGAAACTCTGTTCTTTCCTTTCCCTCCAAACCAACACTGACGATTTGTTTGGCCTTCAGTGCTTCAGAAGTAAAAGTAGTCATTCTCAGTGCCCTGTGGATTTCTGTATTGCTAAGAATCTCCACATTCCTCAATTTACAGTATATTGAATATTTTCAGATCTCTATAAGTACCACTGGACTATCGAGCTCACCTTGCCAACATACGCAATAGAAACTTTACTGCATTGCTTTCTGTGTAATAGCTGATTTTATAACAAGCTTTGGAGGAACTGCACCTTTGAGTCCCTTTCTAAATTTCCTTCTTTGTATTTCAGCTTTATGGTATTCACTTGTAGAAGAACTATGTAATCTTATAGGAAGGACAGCATATAAAGACAAAGTAGTATTGATAAGGTGTCAGTAACCCCTATATTGCCAGACTATCCTGGAAAATCACATCTTGTAAGTCTTTGTTCTTTTCTGGTGTTTTTACTCAAGGATGGATTATGGCAGGATTGACCAATATTAAATAATCCAGTTTTGTAACTCTCCGCTCCCACAACAAATGAAATTAGATATTATTCTTAAATTTAGAAGGGGACAAAACTGAGCTTCAGACATTCTCAAGGTAGCAACATATTCAAAAATGAAATACAGGTTTTTTGATCATCTGCTTCTAGCTGCCCAGGTTCATGGATCCATTCAAGAGCTGTTCCGTGCCTCCTTTTTAAAAAAACAGACAATATTTTTAATGCAGTGCTTTCTCATTACAAGGAGTGATTCCCTTTAGATTTGCCTTTTTTTTTTTTTTTTTTGCTTCAACGGGGAAGAAATACAATTTGCTCATTATCAAGGGAGCCTTGGAGTCAGGTTTTTTAGGCTGTGTAGATAGCTTGTCTCTAGCCCTAGTCTTAGATTAGCCTTGATCTGCTTTTGTTTATCCATCTGTAAAATGGAGCAGTGCCATGTCCCTGAGTCTTACTGAGTAATACAGAAAATACCCTGAGATCTCAAGACAAGATGAAATGATTAATACATTATTAAATCCCTCATCCCACCAAATTTTCTCTCTGGAAGAGTCTAAATCCAATATTTTATTAATATAAGAGCAATTATATTACTGGCTTATCAGTCATATGATTGGAACCTTTCTTTTTCTTTATTTCTTCCAGTGCGGATGGTCCATCCTCTGAAATCATGCAGATTGATTTTGAAATTGAAGATCTGACTGACCTACCTGGGACCCAGCTCATCACATGGCAAGTAGAATATCCTGGAGATACAACATCTGATCTAGGAGTCTCCAAGATTTACGTAAGCCAGAAGGACCTGGTAGGAGTTCTTCCGTTGGCTATGGTAAGAAACTGTCAGACATTCTGCAAGTTCTTAATATTGCTGTACAACTGTAGTGTCTGATGGATGCAAGTGACCTGCTGAAAGGATGGGGAACTGTTTTAGCACCGTGAGAAACAGATTTTAATTTATGAAGTTTTGCTTCATACAGTGGTTCACTGCATGAGGGCAAATTACAGTTACCGATGGAAAGTAGCATCATGATCTCTTTGATGTATACACTGACTTCTTGGAGGCAGGAACTGAGTTAATGGCATTCCCAGTATTCAGACCTCACTCTTGTTTCATGGAATAGTATCCTATAGTATCAGGTAATATGTCTTACTTAAATCACAGGTAGTCTTACATTTGGTCTAGGGTTTGGGGACTTCCTGAAACATTTCTTTCTGCCTTTTAATTCTGACTACATGGGAGTGAGAGGAGAAGTAATGCTCATGGCATGAATTCTGAGTAATTTTGAATTGCCACAGAAACACAAATTATAATACATAAATAACGATCTATTCTGCATAAATGCATTCAAATTGGCTGCTTCGCTTCACCATCAGAGTGCAAGCTACAGGGTTTGAAAAATACCTGATCCTTTAGCCTTGATCTTACCTTAAAAAATAACAGATATCCAAATTCCAAGTCCAAGCTGCATTTTGTGAGCTTCCTCTTCTCTCCACATTTCTTCTTCATCAGGGATGAAGTGCAGTTGTCTGGGATCTGACTACCTCATTTTTGTTCTTGGACCATCTGTTAGAAAATGTTGACACAATATTATTTAGCAGTGAAAGAAAAAGAAAAATCAATCTCAAAGCCTTTAAAAAAATGTAACCTGGATGGTTGCCTAGTGATAGCCAGTTAATTATACCATTACTGAAGGCTGGGGGTGTTCTCTGCACTTCCAGACCCACGGAGCTAATTATGACTATTATTATAATTTACCAACTTTAAAACTACTCACATGTTGTGATGCTTTATTTCACTAAAATATTTCTTCTCATTTGTAATGTTTCATGCTTTTAATACCATACAGCTGTATGTCACATTTAAAACAGGTCTTTCCATCTTGAATTGTGGCTATCTTACAAAGCATAGTTGTATACCTAATCCTTTTGTTTTGCACAACTCTTTTCATGGACTAGTTTCTGCTATTGAGCAGTGGGTGGTGTCTGTTGGTTGCTTGATAAAAGAAGAAGATTTCAGGTCTTCAGATTGGACCCTGATGTGCAGTCACAGAAGCTCTGAAGTACTGAGGCTGTAGAGGTGGTATGATTTACATAATCTGAATTGTGGGGATTTGGTTAGCTCCATCCCTTAAAGAAAAGATAAAAGATTTTCTTTTCCATTGGTTCTATTGATTGCGGAAAACACTGGTTCTTCTCACGCATGTCCATGATCCATGACTGCTGTAGTATAAAGCAATATAGTGACCAAAAAAAAGTCATAAGAACAAAGATTCTCCTGGCAGTTGCTACAAGTAAGCACACTCTCTTCATTTCCATTAGCAAATGAAAAAAAGATAGCCTGTTTTCCAGAAGCAAAAAATTCAAAGGTCATATAAAGTCTATAAAGTTATCAGTAGGTGACATTTTACAAGGCGACAGGTGTTGGTATAATGGGTTACAGAGAATGCAAAGATAAATGGCAGAGATTCTCTAATTACTGACAGACTTGTAATAGTTTTAACCTTCTTCGCATTAACCAGAGTATCAGGGAAGAAACTCTGGGGTATCACAAATCTCCAAATATTTGCAGTACCTCCCTTTGTACTCAGGAATGATGATTCAGGTGCAGACCTTTCAAGATGTGGAACCTAGATTAGTTTGGCACTTCAGATTTCTCTGTGAATTTAGCAGAGCCAGTATGTAATATAAAAAAATAAAATAATAATAATAATAAAGAATAAATCTTAATTCTCCATTTAGGAAGAACCACAATGAAAACAAAGTGCTATATTATTTCTCTACTTCTGGAGACTGGGGTTAATTTGGGTTAATGTTGCTGGGCTTCTTAGCAGAACATTTAATTTCATGTTTAGAAACACCAAAAAGAAATGCTGTTGAATATTTCAATTACAGATTAATTTTTCAAAAGAAACATTTTACTGCTTTTACATTACAGAGCTTTGTTTTTTGTTTGTTTTTAATTGACAAACACATACCACCTCTGCACCATCTTTGTTTTATGTAGTCTTTTCTGACGGCTATTATGGATTTGTAAATTGCAAAGCAGATTGGCCAATTTAGAGCTTCCTGCTTTCTTGTTTTAAAATTTTACAAAATGCTGTAACAGAAAAACTTAAATACCAATATCAGGAGACACTGGCAATACCTACCTTGTGCAGAAGTTATTAGGACACTTGCTACAATAACCTTACCTTTTGCCAGAGTTTATTTTTTTGGCTGTGGCATATTAGCATTCCAGATTTTGAGAACCCTGCAGGATCCTACACCAGTAACAACAACACAAGATGGAGAAGAGCACTCTAGGATATTGATGAGAAAAGCTGCAGTGTATATTTTATGGATGTGTGGATATCATAAATGCTGATATTTCTGACACTTCAATAATAGTTTTTCTAATTATGAAATGTAACAGAACCCATCTTGGTAAGCTGTGCATGGGACCCCAGCCAGCCATTGTTAGCAGAATGGGAGTAGCATGGGAGAAGATGTTTAATTTGAGAACATTGTGAGAGCCTGTGAGCACCTGTTTGGATATTTGCAATGCATGATCCTTTCCCTTAAGTCTGATGAAATACAGGCAAAGTTGTTTATTTAGGGTCATAAAAAGTTATTGGCCTTTTACCATGATTTCTTTGTGGTGCCTCTTATAGCCATGTAGTGATGTCTTGCCATGTTGACAGAAACTAAAACACCGACTAAACCACTGTGGAAGAGGCAGGTATTTGTATGGAATAATTTTCTTCACCAGCACAACTTGTGCTATCTATCATTCGTGCATTCTTTGCATGGCTGCTATCCCACCCCGCTTCCATTTCCCTGCCAGCTCTCTTACCACAGGGTCTGTGTCCCCAGGTAATGTGTGGCCAGGGAACTGGACAAGAGCAGTCTTAAGAACATGCTGATTGGTATGGGATTTATAGAATTCTAGACAAGGGATGCCAGTGGACTACTACACAGTAATGACTGGAAATCTAGCACTTTGAAAAAAAAATCACAAGTGAATAGTGAAGAATGGAAATACCTTCTACTTAATTATTTATTGTCAACTGACAAGCATATTAATTAACATAATTCTTGTAAAATTCACCTGCAGTAGGATATCCACTGAGATTCAAAACCTTGCACCTCTTAAGACCTCTGAAATACTTTTCTAAAAATACATATGGTCCATTCATTCATTAACAGTCTTGATCATGCTAAACTGCTGTTTTTTTTGTTTTTTTTTTTGAGTTGAGGACTGGCAATGTAGTGTGACAGCCAGTGAGAACATATGCCTGAATATTCTAGAACATGACTTTATATTATGTTGACATCCCAAAGAATCAGCTTCCAATTCCTATTTGACTCCTTTTTCTTCCGTGTTCTATTCCACTCTTGTTTTGTTAGGTGATGAATGGATTTAATCACTCAAACTGTACATTTGCTGCTATTGATTATTGATGGTTCTTAAACATTCTGTCAGCTCTTTTCACAATTGTGGTGTTCACCTTTTGTTGAACCTTAATGATTAGGTGAGGATGAGAGACACATGAGGTTCTGTAGCCATCTGTGTACATACAAGATAATCCCTAATGAGAAAGACAGAGGGCAGATATGACATGCTAGTAAATGGTAAGTTGAAACCTGTTCTTTAAATAATAATAATAAAAATGGTGAATAATAAAATGCCTGGGCTGGTTCTTAAGTGAACCAGCTCTGGATCTGTAAATCACCCATTTTCTCTGTATAAATGACCTAAACCTATTCTGTCTATGCTGTCACAGAATCACAGAATCGTCTAGGTTGGAAGAGACCAACAAGATCACTGAGTCCAACCTCTGACCTAACACTAACAAGTCCTCCCCTAAACCATATCCCTAAGCTCTACATCTAAATGTCTTTTAAAGACCTCCAGGGGTGGTGACTCAACCACTTCCCTGGGCAGCCTATTCCAGTGCCTAACAACCCTTTCAGTAAAGAAGTTCTTCCTAATAGCCAACCTAAAACTCCCCTGGCGCAACTTGAGCCCATTCCCCTTCGTCCTGTCACCAGGCACGTGGGAGAACAGACCAACCCCCACCCCGCTACAGCCTCCTTTCAGGTACCTGTAGAGAGCGATAAGGTCGCCCCTGAGCCTCCTCTTCTCCAGGCTAAATAGTCCCAGCTCCCTCAGCTGCTCCTCATAAGACTTGTTCTCCAGACCCTTCACCAGCTTTGTAGCCCTTCTCTGGACTCGCTCCAGCACCTCCATGTCCTTCTTGTTAGAGTAGGCCTTTGACAGGAAAATATTATGTGTTAACTTTGCTTTCCCCTAGAATATAGAAAAATATATATGCAGAATGCCTAGTGTCCCTTCAGATTTTTTTTAAAGGGTTGCAGGTTTCTGACCTTTAATTTTTGATTGCACATGTGTTTTAAACTTATAAATCAGCAAATTAGTTTTAGAGTCAGCTTGACTTACACAAATATAAGTTGTCCTGAAGTCTGAGGCATTTTACTGGGTTTAAAAATACATCTGTGGACCTATGTTTCAAGTGGTGGTAGGACATAAGCTGATGAAGAAGCCAGAGCATTTGAGAGCTCCCTTGTGTTTTCAAAGCCTATGAATCTGCATTGTTTTCCTGAGCAATAGAGTCTTGAGACTCCTCAGCCCTTACAGATGAACTTGTCTTAATGCCATGTATAATAGTTGGCCTTGTATCATCTGTGCAGCCAGGAAACAGCAAAGTTATGCCTTCTGTAGCAAGAATCCTTGAGTGCTGCAGAGTCATGGTAACAGTGGCTCAGCAGCCCTGGATTGCCTCATGCTGATCATGGTATTCTTGCTGCTCAAAGAATCTCAAGCTCACTGGCAGGCAGGCCTGTCAGTGACTAGCGGCACAGGCTTCCTTCAGTCTTTTATCAAATTCAGCTCTGTTTTGAAGCATGGTTAGTTTTACACCCATGTATCCATGAGTGTCTGTCTTTCCTTCTTACTAACTACACTGGGACAGCCCTTGGGTGTGCTTATAATCTAGTCAGTATCAACCTAAAAATTAACCATACTATTAGAGAAGTAAAATGGACAAGAAGGAAAGATGGGATCTGAAATGTGATTAATGGTGCAGCAGTGAGGTTGCAGGCTGCCTGGCAGAGGCAAGAGCACCAAAGACAACCTTCCATCCCTCCCAGCCATATTTTAGCAGGCAAAGGTGGATGGTGAACTGTGAATTATGGGTTTGTATTAGCAACTGAGCTTCCATTATCTCTGGTTTTGGCCCATTATTTATTATCCTCAAGCAGTGTAATATCAGCCTCCAAGACAGTAGAGTGAGGTGTGAAACAGAGATAGATTTAAATCAGAAGTAGAAAAAAACTGAGAAGCAACTCCTGATTTATGGCAGGCTTAAACATAGAGTAAGTGACCAGCTCATTACTTCACAGCAAACAGGTTGTAACAAAGACAGAGAATTATTCCTACTCATCTGACCCTACCAAGGAGTCCCAGCCTGGTGAGCGGTCCCTGTTCTCAGAAGCACACACACATTCAGCTCTGTTCCTGCAGAGGAAAACTACTTCGGTGCAGATCAAACCAACCTGGTTTTCAGCTGCAAATGGAAGTGGTTTAAACAAACTTGGGTGGGTTGTTAGGAAAAGGGATCAGATTATCCTTCATCTCAGGTGTAAATGTCTTTATTTGTTGAACAGAAATGTTTTATAATGCATAACATGTAACAAACTTCATACTTAGGATAATAGTTGGTAAAATGCTCCATTTGGGTATATATTATCACAGTTATCAGAGCAACACTGAATGTAAACCCAATTCCCATTGCAGATGAACACATTCTTGTCCTCAGACCAATTAGACCCATTTTGGTTTGTGAGAAGCTATATTTATGGCAGTCATATTAAATAAATTGTATCCAAAACCTGAACACCAATTTAACATTACACCTTTTAGATAATTTATTGATTCAAGTTGCTCCTGATGTTCTTTATAAAAATTTAATGAATATGTCGACAGGAAATAAACTGTTCTATGCACCATCAGCATAAGAAGCTGGATGAATAGACCAAATAAATAAATAAAATAAATTGCTGCAACAAAGAGGTTATCTATTATATAGGAAGCATTTCCATATTGAAATATCTTATAATAATTACAGGACTCAACCGTCATGCCAGTACCAGACACTGCAGGATTTTAAAAACACTTAAGATATTGATGGCCTTATAAATATATCTGTATGAAAAAAATCAGTTCTAGCTAATGCTGTTCATGTTTTGGTAGCACCTCGATGTCAAACTCAGACTTGGGCACCAGCATGCTCAGTGGTGCGCAAATGCAGATTTAATTATAGCCTTACCCTGAAGAACTCAGAAGAAAAACAGAGGCCAACCTTAAAAACATAAAGAAAATATTGGGCCTTTCTCACAGAAGAACGATGGGGATTTGGGCAGTGTGATGCAGTTCCCCTGAAGTTAACCTGACTGCCTTGTCTTGGACCGAAGATTTCAGCTCAGCTCTTCTTCCCCACTGCAGATCATGGAGCACAGAGCACAGATCTGGTTGTGTGAGTGCCACTGGTGCTGGAGCTTATGGTCCATGAAGCTCCAGAGGTGGTGTGGCTGTCCCCTCCTCTTCCCCAGGCCTTCTGTTCTGCTCGTCCTTTGCTGCTCATCGTGACGGCAGAGTGCTCCTGCTTTCTGTAGGGAGCTGCTCAGGAAAACAAAGGAGGCCTGTGCTGGAGCAGCCAAGTAGGATATTGGATGCTATTTCAGCCTTCTCTCTACTATCTATCATCTTAAGCTGACAATAAGGATGCTTTCAGGTGAACAGAATGAATGCTTTTCTGGGGGAGAGCTGAAATGTGAATCCCCAGCCATGTGTATGATATGGACAAACAAACTGATTGCAAGGAGGATCTGCTGTTGGCTGTGGCTGGTCTGGGTTCTGCTTCACTGTTGGGAAGTGCAGGATCACATCAGCCAAAATCAGCTGACTTGTCAACATTAAGGCTGAATGTTTCTAAACAATTCAACTGACACACAGCTTTGTGAAAGAGATGTCTAGATACTAAGTTAAAAACTTTAACCTTGCTAATTTATGGTTTTTAAATTACAATTACAGTATTAAACAAGCTTTCAAATATTTAATTAAAATGTTGCCCATTTCTGAAGAGTAACCTTTTAAGTCAAGATGATACTAGTAAATCACAGATGAGAAAATAAGAAACCGTTGTATCATTGTTATATTGCAAGCAACGATTTTCTTTTTGTAAATATATCCTATTGCTTTCTATAATTAGGTAGGCCAAGGTCAATTTCTTCTCAAAAAACAGACTTCTCATTCTTCCAGTAATGAAAACTACCTGCCCTGGTTTTAATTCATCTTTCTTGAAAATAGCTATCCAAATGACAACAGTGAAACAGACAGTGCCTCTCCCCATCATCTGTTAAGTGTTACTGACCTGGAAACGCTGTTTCTCCTTTTCAACTGATGCATGTTTTATTTCAGTTCTGTTTCTTTTTTCTGTTTTTACCCTTTGATTGATTTTTTTACAATTGCATGTGTTTACCCGTGACTGAGTATTTTCTCCAAGTCTTTTTTTTTTTTCCTATGTTGTTTCAGGCCTCTTAGCTGATGGATGAAGGTCCTGCTATTATTCCCCATGTCTGAACTGCGAACTGTGTATGTAGTTCAAACTACTACATTAACAATGCTGATATCATTAGAAAATTTCAGTAGTAGTCTGTTTCTTCTTGTTCCAGGGTCATTATGAATAGTAATAAATAAAATCTGTCCCATTCTGGAATATTGTTGTATCAGTTCAGAGCAACATGTTGTCTTCATACCTGTTGATCTCATGGTTTTACCTGGATCTGAAAGCTCACTCTGTGGATTGGTTCTCTGAGGTTCAGGCAACTTCAACAGAAATTACTGGAAAGCTCATTAATCAGTCTTTCTGCGATGCCTGATTCAGTTTAGATTCCATTTCACATTCTGGTAATTGTAATGAGCCTGTACAGCTAATAGGAGAAAATGTTTCATCCAGTAAACACATAATAATCTGTTATGCTTCAGAAACTAATTGAATCAAAGGTATCTGAAGCTACAAGACATTTTTCCTTTATGTAGATGCAGTTTTTTTATACTTTTTGGAGCGTGTGGTATTGCCACGTATCTGTATCCAAACAACGGAGCAGAGCTGAGCAGTCCAACCTGGTGTGACAGCCCAGGTATTCCTACACATCTGTGTTCGAGAAGTGAATACACTCACTTTGCAAGGGAGGTAATGTATAGAATTAATTTTCAAATTAGAATTGCCAATGAAAAATGATGTAGTTTGGTCCTCTCCTTATTATTACTATTATGTTAAATACTGGCCTTGCTCTGGCATGCTTCTGTTGTCTACGTACCAACAAACTGACAGATGCATGAGTCACTAGTGCATAGCATTTTGTTTTGTATACAGAGGCTGAAATAAGAAAATAATGCAAGCACTTGGTAATCAAAGATGATTGCTTTCTGCCTTATCTCCAGAATACGACAAATGCCATAGTCTTTGGAATTTTTTCTTTCCAGAATTACGGATGACACTGGGGCTCTTAACATTTGAAATAGCAAGCAATAGCTCTTTTCCTTTAAAATTAAACATTTTGTTGACCTGTTGAGCATGCAATGAAATGGTAACTACGTTCACAGTGATGTCAATGCAAATGTTTTGCTACATAAATTCCCAAGCAAAGAAAGCCAGCAAACAGGTCTTCCAGTTTTAAAACATTTTTTTCTATAGGCTCATGGAAAAAGATCTTAATGATGTTGTTGTTGTTTAAGACGAGGTTAGAAATCTTGTTTTTGTATTTGGAGTTGCAGTTGCTAGCTGACTAATACTGTAATCACCTGTAATAATGGAAGGCAACAGTCACCCAGTTTTTGTCTGAGTGGGGGAATGAGTAATGACGGCTTAGACTGGCTGCTGGCAAAGCTGCTGACAGCTACACAATTTGATGTGGAACATCGAAAATTAGGTTCCCTAGAGAAACAGGAACAAACAGAGGATATTTTTCTTATGAATTAAAGTCTAAGAAAAATGGCTTTGCATAACAGCTGCTGTTCTTTCTTAAGTGCAAGCTACATGTGTTTTTCTTGATTAGACACATGCAGTTGAATTGGGTTGAAACAAGCTCAGTACTTCAGCCTTTGACAGTCTTTCTGTGTTGCTCTGAGGTTGAGTGATGCTATGAAATGTAGAAGGACCAGGAAAACATGGCAAATACTGCAAGTTCCACCCAGAACTTGTCTCTGCTTCCATGGACACAAGATTTAGAAGACCTAGTCCATTGTCATGCTGCTGCAAAGCCACTGGTATTAAAAATATTATGCATTTATAACAGATGTAATTTGATGTTGAATAGAGTTTTCAGAATGAAGGTTTCAGAAATATTTGATAGTTTCTGTGCAGCTCAGTTTCAGCCAGCTGAAAGGGACATTTTCAAACTTTTTTTTCTTTTTTTCTTCTTTTTTCTTTTTTTTTAACAGTCTTCAAGTGCACATGCATTCTTCTCCCTTTTTAGAGAATCTTTCTGAAGAGCAGTGAGATTCCTGGAGTGAAGGGAGCTCCAGATGTTGTTAGCTGTCTGGTTGCCCTGCTCAGAGAGCAAGTTGTTCAGGGCTGACCCTGCTTGAGTCTTGGGCACCTCTGAAGCTGGAAATCCCACACTCTGTCTAGGCAACCTCTTTCAGCATTTGACCACCCTCACAGTAAAAATTCTTTCCGTGCATCTAAATGGAATTTCCTGTGTTCTACCTTGTGTCCAGCGCCTCTCACCCTGTTGCCATACACACCTGAGAAGAGGCTGGCTTTGTCTCCTTTATATCCTCTGATCGGGTATCTATAAAAAGCATTAAGTTCTCCCATTGCATTGTCTTCTCCTCTTAAGGCTGAGAAGGCCCAGCTCCCTCCACCTCTCTTTGCATGTGTGCTCCAGCCCTCAGCCTGCTTGGTGGCCTTGTGCTGGCCTCGCTCCAACACATCAGTATCCTTGGCTAGAGCTACAGCCTCTTTTTGCTCCCCACCTCTTAATTTATGTGGTTATGAAAAGATTTTTTCCTTTTGGCATAATAAGGGGATGTTGCCTTAATTGGTTCCCTTCAGATTAGTGATTTGAATAAAACATAGCTGAAAAGGAAGTAGCAAATTTCTTGCTACTGAAATACATCCATCAACACTGTGGTGCTACTAGAGCAAAGCAGCCAGATATCATCACTCTTTTCACCTTCTTGACATTATATTTATTTGCATTTTGTGATTTTGAGGGACTGTTTGGGGGCTTGGGCTTCCCATTTTTTTCCCCTCTCTTTTGAGGATTAAGTTTTTTTTTAAATTATTTATTTACAAACCATGAAAATCTCCCCAAAATGGATTTTAACAAGTGTGTAATTGGATAATTTGACAACTGGTACGCTGAAGCCCTAGAGATCAGGAATTACACTTCACTACAGAATAGTCGTTCTTCATGTAGAATTAATTAGATTTCCTCTAGATTACAAGTAGCAAGAAGAGTAGTCAATTAAAAGAATTATTCTCTGACTCTTCAATCCTCCTTTTAGTTGCCAGCCAGTGGTATTAAGAATTCCTTTTTCGTTGTGAGATGTCTTTAGAGGCAGGCTCCAGAAGGACGATGAGGGACAGTGGATTAAACACTGGTCCAAGACTCAGAAGAAATGGGCTCTGGCTCTGTGTGCAACTCTGACTCACTTTCTGAGGGACTGATTATGCATTGGGTCTGAAAGCTGCTGGGTTCATGGGAGGCAGACAGGAAAATGAATGCAGGTTCCCAATCAGGAGAGGGTACTGTTTTTCAGCAGCACTGCTAAATTAAGCAACGCTTACTCCTCTTCTCACCCCAGCCCGCTATTGGCTGGGTTAGTACAAAAGCCCAGGCAGCTGCTGCAGTGCTGGGCCAAGGAACTGAGCTTAGCTAAGAATAACCCCTCTTTTTCTGTTGGGTCATTCTGAACTCACCTTGGTTCCTCAGGTTGCTTCATCAAAAGCAGCACAATGAAAAAGTGGGGGCAGAAGCCACTTCAGTCAGTGTGGCTCCAGAAATGACAGCTTCAGGAACAAAAGTTGGGCACAGCCTGTAAGATCCATAGGGCAGCTGAAACCTTTGTTATGTATGGACATGAGCAGGGCATGTAAGGCTGAACAGGGTCAAAAATCACTCTGTTCTGGCCAGCCCTCTCCAAGAGCAGGGACTGGGGCACACAGCCAGTGGAGGTGTTGCCATCACCACCATTGTGGTGATTTTTGTTTTGTTTTGCTTTGCTTTGTTTGGGGGCTGTGCAGAATTAATTTGACAAACTGGATTTATGTGCAGGATGTTTCTGAACCTGTTCATGTGAAACCTCTGCCTAATGAAGAATGTATGTGCAAGGAGATCTTTCATCCTATACCTCCTTTCTCTTTGCTTTCACACTGGCTGGCTGGAGTGGGTTTCTGCGTGGGACAGCAGAGGAGGAGAGGCTCAGAGGGGGGAAATGCTCTTGTTTAGGCAGGCAGGGATAAAGCAGAGCAGCAGCTTGTGATTCAGCTGGATGTCTGAGTCACACACTGTACCTCCTGGGGCTCTCCTCTAGCGTTACGCTGTGCCTAGGAAGAACTTCAGTCCATGAACTGTGCAGAGGGATATTTTCATGTGCTACTACATAGTGTCAGAACAATATGAACACATGGCATCCAGGACAGTGGTCCTACTCACCTTGGAACAAGGGCAGTGCAGACTTGTCTTAAGGTAGGTGACATGGCCCTGAATCATGCAGAATTAAGATTTCAGAGTTTCAAGTTTACTGAATGCAAAGACAAGAAAATTTATAAGGAGATGTTTATTTCATTTTTGTTGTGACCTTCAAAAAGAGATGAGGGAAAAAAAAGTAAAATGGTAAACCTCTCTAGCTGAGATTTCAGAGTACCTAACCTGTTGTTTTATAATCACTGATGTCATTTATAATTGTGAGCAGAATACAAAAAAAAAACAAAACACAACAACATCAAAATGTGAAAAGTGGACATTTAAAAAGCTTGACATTTAAAGAGTCTAAATTCTAGGCATATAAGAAATGTAAATGTGAACTATAAAAAAAAATTAAAAAATCATATTCTCTTTCATACCACTTACTTGTAGCTCTATCATAGCATAACACACTCATTACCCTGGAGTAGGATTCTGCAAAATTACTACCCTGGAGATACAGTAGTCACAGTTCAAAGTGACTTTTTTGTTCAATGCTAAACTTCTATTTCCTACACATGTCAGCCCCAAACAGTGTGAAAATAAGTATTTAAGCCAATGGATACCTTGCATGCAAATCAGTCCTGACAATTTGAAAATAGATTGCAGGACCTTCAAATGTTGAAAACCAACAGTGTTTTGTTTTGTTTATTAAAAAAAAAAAAAAAAAAAAAAAAAAAAAAA
>CM021779.1:13697452-13797575 GCA_011076525.1 Nettapus auritus
AAAAAAAAAAAAAAAAAAAAAAAAAAAAAAAGTAAAATTTAAAGTGCATATAGGAAAGCAGTGTAGTTTCATATATAGTAATAAGTCTTTTCTTTGTAATTCATACTAAAAATCCCAGTTTCTACTTGTGAATTTGTAAGGCAAATTACCTTTGAATTTAATAGTTCTGTCTGTTTTAATGGAATAAAAGTGTGTTGTTTTCATGTATGGGTTTTCTCATTGATCTTAGAAAGATGTCAGGAAGGTGGAGCTAAGTTTCCCTGTCATAACTGGGTGCGATCTAATATCTATATATATAGCTCTGCAGAATTCATGATAACAGGAACCTCTAAAAAAAATGGAAAGATTAGATGCGAGGGGAAAATCAAGCATTTCAACATTTGAAACAGAGGGGGAAAAAACTGAACATATGTAAAAATACGTTAAAGTATACATCTAATTTTGTCATAAACTAAACCAGAAGATAATAGATCTGTACTGCAGCTGGTATGGCAGGACAACCAAAGCTCTCCTACTTTAGGGACTTGTTTGAGCAGATGCAGTAAAAACCACTGTCAGTTTCTGTAGTTTAGTGGAATGTTCTATTCTATGTTCTCTTAAATGACTTGTCAATTTCTTATTGTAAAACAAATACATATATATTTGTTTTTAAACTTAGTCTTCTGAAGCGATTCTCTGCTCTTTCTCTGTACCAGACTCCCAACAATGTTCCCCTTGCTCAGACAGGATGAGTGAAAGGTATTTACCTGAAAGAAAAAGTACTTCTCCAGTTACCTTTGTTTCTAGTTTATCTTTTCCTTATTAAGCTGGGAAGATGTGCATAAAAAATGAGAGTGAATTCGTTGGTATTTAACTGTAATATAGCTGGACTATTCTGCAAGGCTGAAGCCATTTCCTTTCCTTGTTTCCATTTCCGTTTCCATGTATCTCTACAGCCGTATCAAATAGTAGGCTTTCTGGGGCAGAGACTGCTTTACATATATTATTTATCTGCCGGGTATGTAACAGTGTGGCTCTGATTTCAGTTGGATATGTTGGATGACAATGGAACGCTAATAATAATACACATGCAAGCTCAAGTAACGGATGGAGCATGTCTGTCTGCTCAGTTTTTGCAAGGGAGCTTGAAGAAGTAATTTATGATTCTGTAATTATGAGACTTAGTAAACAGAAATTTTTGCTAGTATTCTGAGTAATAAACTTATTTGGAGGAGAAAAAAATCAAGCAAAAAACAGCAAACAAAAACCTTCAGCCCTTCACAATATCATCAGCTTTTTCTCGTTTTCTGTGGAAATGTGACAATATCCAGTCTGACAACTTTTTGCTTTCTTTGTTTTGCTTTTGAAAAATTCATGTGTTCAGATCACTCTGGTTGCCCTGGCCCAACAAGGATGCTCTGTATTGTCTTCTAGTATCTGTACTATGAAAGGAAAATATAATGTGATTAATCCTCAGGCAGAAATTTTACCTTTTACTTTTTAGGAGGAAGGTCTGCCAAGTTAGTCTGTTTCTGTGACACTTCTGTTTAGAAGTGCATTAACACACACACACACACACACACACACACACACACACACACACACAAAAAAAAAAAAAAAAAAAAAAAAGAGAGAGAGAGATTCTTCCAGGATAAATGCAGCCAAATTACAGGACACAGAGGAAAACAGCAGTTCTGCAATGCCAGCTGAGATTGAGTTCAGTCAAGCCTGATAGAAAGTGAGGTTCTGTTTTGCTAGTGTTTGGGACATTAGACAAAAAGAACTGGGCTAGTAACTGGAAAAGATTGGGAACCCCTGCACAAAATCTTTTTCTCTGACTTCCATACATCCTAATAATCCAGATTAACAAAATAGGAGGAAGCACCATCAGACATCTTTTAGGAGATTGAGGAGGCAGATTTTATTGTTTTGTACATGTCTCTAATGGACTCTCATAGTCCAGAAGACTTCAAAGATTAAGGTCAAAAGGATATGTTTTCCCATTTCTTTTGATGAAAATGCAGATGAGTGTCAGTAAAGAATGTAATCTACTGAGAAACTGAAAATAAATAAATAAATCCAGAGTAAGGAAAGAATTTAAATCATTTTTCAGGATTTGCCGTTTACCAGGGGCACTGAGGAATCTATCTGGAGCTCTGTCACCTTTCCCTGCCCCGCTACAAGCAGAATCTGGCAAAAAAAAAAAAAAAAAAAAAAAAAAAAAAAAGAAGCCAGCAGTCTTCCAGAGACCTTGAGAGTTGACCTGATTTCATCATTGTAGTAAATTCCCTCTGGGCAACATGCAACCTGATAGCAGGTTCTTTGCTTTTGTATTGCCAGCAAACCACCCGTTTATGTGATTGTGACACTGAATGGTCACATAAACAGCTGGGCAGTTATCACCTCTGCAACATCTGTCTGGCCAAGAAATGCCCTTGCTCCTTTGTGAGCTGGGTTTGATCCAGCACTGTTAAGAACGAGACCACCTGCTTTGTTATCTCCTGCATACAGCAGGCGGTGGTCCTCTGATTGTTTGCTGGTTTCCTATTTTTATCCTCTTTGGATTTACAGAATTTCTTGTTACTTTCTCGAGTGCCCAGCCTGGGCACACATTAAACATCAATGAGTTTATAATAGTATTTTTGTTCTCTTTCCAATAGGGAACAGATCTTAATTGTAAGAATTCTTGTTGATGATGTCTAACAGCAGTTAGTTAATGTGAATCTACTAAAAAAGACAAAAACTAGCCAAAATGTTAGTAATACTGGTAGCATGTCGTGGTAATATGTCTGTATGGGCTATTTGTTTATGCCTGTAGATGCTTGTAGCTTAACAAAATAAAGGCTTCTTTTTCTATTCTCCCAGGTGAGAAAGAAGCCATGTTATTAAAAAGCAGTCTGGTTGCACAAACGCAACCATGGTTTCTGCTGGTAGCACTGCATTAGGATCTTCGTGGTGCTTTTCATACTCTCTCAGGTGTAGAGTCAAAATAAGGTAGTTTTATTTCCTACTCCAACACTGACTTTCTAAGTGCATTTGAGTAATTCCACCATTTATAAGCCCAGCTGATCCTTCTGCGCATCCACTTCTTGCAGTCACCATCCCTGGAGCTCTTTAAAAGACGTTTAGATGTAGAGCTTAGGGATATGGTTTAGTGGGGACTGTTAGTGTTAGGTCAGAGGTTGGTCTCGATGATCTTGAGGTCTCTTCCAACCTAGAAAATTCTGTGATTCTGTGATTCTTCACCTGTGTAACAAAGATATTGTGGGCATTTTGTTCCTCTCTCCTGGAGTAGTACTAATTTTAGTTAAATATTTGTCAAGCTGTTTGAATTCCTCCAGTAGACACTCTTATAAATTCTGAAAACAGAGGAGAAGAATTTGGATGCTCTGATAAACTGAATTGATATATACACCAAACTGATAAATACACTAATTGTTTTAACTTCATACTTATCCTCCCACTGCCCTCTACTGGATGGCTTATCTCACCTTCCTATGGAGATAATTTCATCACACCAGTATTTGTAGTACACATGTGAGTATCTTCTTGTTCACTGTCTCTTACTTGTCTGTTTGCACTATTCCTGACGTATACAAAGGTTGCCCAAAGTAACAATAACAGAGGACAGTTGTTCCCTTTCAAAGGTCACTATGTGCACTCAAAAATGCATGTTTGTATAATTCCTTTAGTAACAGTAATTAATGCACAGAAAATGCTGAGGGGTAGTAGCAAGGAAAAGGAAGGATAGGAATACTACAGTAGGTGAAGCAGCTGGGGTCTGTTCCGTTAACAAAATGACATTTAAAAATATCTGCCACTGGGGTCTCATCGCCTCTCTTCTTTTTAGTTTTCTTAATTGTATTAATCAAGAGTTGCTTCATGGACAGATGGCTCAAAGAAAGTATTTAACAATTTTTCTGTTTTTAAGAGTATTAATACTGTGAATGTTGACGAATTCTTGCAATAAGCGCTTAGAGGAACTTAACAGAACCTAATGTTACATTTACTTAATAACTATACAGCAGATAGCACTTCTGTGATCTTACCACATCTTACCAATTTTAATAAAGATTGCAATAGCAGTATTTTAATTATATCAAAGAGTGGTGTACTTAATATGAGAGATTCTCTCTGATGCAATGTATGCACCTCTGCTGCACAGTAAACACTTTCAGACACTTCCGTTCTTCCCACCTGGATACTGGCAGAGCTCTGTAAAACACGGCTACATGTAACTGAACTGCCAGGAGAATGCCAGCCATGTTGGCAGATGGGATGAGAGAGCACCAGACCAGCACCCTGGGAAGGAGCTGGTAGCTCTGGTGTTCCCGTTCCCCCTAATCTCCACCCAGGGTAGGGTGGTCCCCCCAAAAATTCACATTCCCTTTTCCAGTTCACTTGAGAAATCTGTCCCCATTTTGTCAGATGTTGGTAGAAAAAGATTCATGTGGTTTTGGGGGGCATCTGGACAGTGGTTAAATACAGGCTGATGTTGCCCTGAAACATGGAAGATTTTGGATCAGTGGCTTTGGTTTAAGCTTTAGTTTCATGTTTCACTTTGAGCATTTGACAAATAACTCTAAATGTCGACCTTAGAAAAACTGCTTTGGAAAACAAGTGTTAGTCCAGCTGCATCTAATGTGAGCACTTTACCTTGTCACTATAACCTTGAGGGCTGTAGAGGAAAACTGTTAATAGGCTCCAATTGGTTTTATTTAAAGTAAAATAGATCTCTCCGTGAAAGAACACAACTTCTGTTTTGTTGCTCCTTTGTATATCTGCATATTTCTCTTTCCATATAAACTCTCTTCCTTGTAGTTGAAAATCAGGAAATAAAGCCAAAGTGAACATTTCACACCTTGCTTGTATAAACAGTTCATATGTTGGAAAAATCCCCACCATTGAGCAAATGTAATATTTATGCAAGAAGAGATCTGCAGGAGCTGTTCTACTATGTGACCACAATTCTTTATGGCTGCACAAATTACTTGCAGTTGCCCTCCTCTAAACTGTTCATGAGGCATTAGAGAAAAGGATTGATTTTCAGAATTCACTGGGAAGAAATGAAAATGAGTTTATTAATAAAGATATCAGTATAAGAGCTGTAAGCCACAGGCCTATTGACTTGTTTTCCCAGCTGAACACACCTACAGGCAGACTATTAGCTTGCTCTTTGTCTCTCTTATACTCGAGTCACAATCACTCCCATTTCACAAGTGTTTATGTGAAGAAAACAATGTCCTGTATTTGTGCTGGGTATTGCTGTAGAAGGGTATGAAAAGATAATCAAGTCGTCTTCAAAATATATAAAAAATATTTTTCCATTTGTAAATTGTCTGTACTGCAGAAATGAATTGGAACAGACAGTGTTTACCACTTACCTGAACTCCTTCTCACACCTTCCCAGAGCTGGGAGTGATTGTTTGCCTTTATGTGCCAGCCAGACACAGAAACGATGTGCCTGTCCGCATGTACAGCTACAGGTGTTTGATAAACAGTCTTCAGGGAACAGTCGCCAACCCTGGCAAAGGGCTCATGTTATTCTGTCTTGCTTTATTTTGGCTTTCTCGATACTCCTGACTCTGCAGAAGCAATGCTGGGGACTGTCTGTCAGGACCTTGGGGGCATTAACAGGCCTTAGAGGCCATGAATGTGTCACCTGGGAACTCCTGCTCATCCATGGGCCCAGGAGTCCCATTTTGGCTCAGCCCAGGGCCGGTCTACCTGACGTGGGGCCTGTGGTGTGTGCGGCCTGGGAGCTGAGGGGGATCCCAGGGACCAGCAGGGTGTTGCCAGCCAGGGCCTGTCCCACAGCTACATCCGCATGCTTGCACCAATACTCACTGAATTCTCCACAGAAGTTGTGTAGTGATCAAAGGAATTTCAGTCTTCTTGCCAGAAAAACAGTTTATACTAAATGAATGGGAAATTCTCTCCATCTTAAGTTCAACCTCACTGTAGAAGAGTTACTTGGCTTGATCACAACTACATTTGTAAAGCATGACAATTTTTTTGAAAACCTTTTTACAGCTCTTGGTAAGGAATGTTTTATTTAATGCATATATGTTTGTACAGTTGAACAAAGCTGGGTTCTGCAAGATTCAAATTTTCAAGGTAAGAAGCAGGACAAGAAAGCACACTTAAAGTATTTAGCATGAAACTTGGAAGTTATAAATGCATCTAAATGTTTTTTTGTTGGTGTTGTTGTTGTTGTTGTTGTTGTTGTTTTTTCCTTTTTTCCTATTTATAATTGCTCTTTTTTTCAGCACTTTGAGACGATTGCATAGCTTAATTTTTATAACAATGGCTAACTCATCTGCAGTGAGCATCACTGAATCTGATGATAACTGCTGTTAAAAAAATCTGAATGAGACATAATGACCACAGCTTTTCCATGCCTTTACCTAAAACTTAGTTTATGGATTTAAAAAAAAAAAAAAAAAAAAAAAGTGGTTTCTTGTGTGCAAGAAAATTGCTGCTATATAATTAGCAGAAGATAACTGTGTTAGATGGAAAAAGAAAGGTATTTTAAAAGATCAAAGTTATATTTATTTTTTCTCCTGGGCATGCCATTTATTTTGTTTCATGCTAATGACACTCCATATGAAAATATTAACTGAGTTTCCAAAATATCTGTATATTTTGTTGGAGTTTAATTACTATTTCTAAGACAAAACCACAGTCTTGACAAGAAGTAGTACTTATTTCTATGAAAATGTCTGCAAAAGCACAAAATCTGTAATCCAACCTTATCTCAAGAAAGGTTTACTGTTAAGACCTTTAGAGTCACAACTAAAATAGAAAGGTAAAGTAAGAAGTGGAAGGGTATGGGAAGCAAAGCATTTGCCTTTTAATCACCAGGGTACAGCAAATGGAGAAGGCACATATTCACCTATCTGTTTAATCCAAGTATATCCAGACTGTACTAGAGAGTAGGGAACTCAATAAAAGGAACCTCATACATATGAGTTATATCTTGGTAGGAACTGGCTGTAATTGCTCACCAAAGGCAAAACTGTTGTCAGTGCATTGACCATTAAAATGCTTATACACTATCATGCACTAGCAACGTATTTAATACAGTCTTCCTCTCATACGAGTTTTACTGCTCCTTTTCTTGTTTGCTAAATGTCTCAACAAGTAGATATAGTTTATTTGTACAGTATTTCTTTTCATTTTGTTAAAAATTTGGATCATTATATCTGTTTTCAGTTATAAAACATCCTACTGTATGTATCATATTTATAATCAGCTTTAGTTATGTTTCCAGGTACTTGTAGTCAGCACTGGCTACAGATCTTCTGGGATCAGCATTTTTGTAGGTGAGGTTTCTATAACAGTACTTGTGGGATGTCGTTAAAGGGTTACGAATCAATTTTGGCTGTAAAGAATTTGATTAGTGAAGCAATGTGGAGTCTAGTTCAGCCAGTCAATACTGTTTGGCATATACAAAAGTGAATTTTATCATTGAAGACTTTTGAAGGGCATGAACTTTGAACTGAAAACATCTTAATTTTTTAAATAAATATCTCTTGGCATTTTTATTTTAGAAAGAAAAATGAACATGTGGAATGTTCTCTTTAATGTAGCTGAAGAAGAGATTGGATGATTCAGAACACATGAAATCCATTTCTTGAGTGTATCAATAAATACCATTCTTCCTCTGTGCTCTTAAACAGACCATATTGAAAAACAGAACCAAAAAATTCTTATATTTATGATGGCAGAATAGGTAATTGTACTCCACAATAACTGTTTAAGGGCACAAGTACCCATCTTGCAAATATTAATGAGCCTATGCAAATGCTGGGTGAGAGAGAAAAAAATCTGGCATCCTTTGAAAATTCATCCCTTTAGACCAAATTCTGTCCTTGAATATGCACAGAGAATTCCCGTTGACTTTGATAGGCTGTGCATGAATACATGCACAGAAGAATCTGAGCCTTAGAATTCCTTTTATTTTCTGCAGCTTCCTTCTTGGCTCTCCATTAAGTTTTATTTTCTATTGGTTTAGCTGATCTAAATATTCCTGCATTACTACATTAGAAATAAACTTTCTTGAGTTCATTTACTGCTTGCTTTAAAATTAATGTTCTTGAAAATCATCTGAGTGCGATGCTTACCACAATTAAATATATTTTTATTTTATTCACTGTGTATCAGGCAGATGGCTGATACAATAGCTTTATAAACTGTCTGTGTATAGTTACAACTGAAAGGACATTGTGTTTTTCAGTACATAGGAATGAAACACAGATAATCTGAAGTCTCAACTTTTAAGGAGGAGCCCCATGTATTAATTTGGGGATCATCCTTTTAGCTTGGTGGACTGCTGGACCTGTATATTAGACTCTACTCAACTAATGGGAAGTAGCCTGATACTTGAGTGAAACAAATCAGCTGGAGCCAGGTGGTGGACTGGAAGCAATCATTTTTTTTAAACCACTGACTCCCACTGATGTGGTTTAATGCTACCCCCTTCTCTCCTCCCCTGGCAAGGCCTGAGATCTTGTTAGACTTGTTCAGTTTGATGAACATTTCAATCAACTGCTGCCCTACTACTGCCAATTCAGTGCCTATCTCAAACCATCTCTTTATTTTTTTTTTTCTTTTCTATTCTTTGCAAGGTGGCTCAATAAGGGAGATAGACAGTTCTCCTCCTCTACTAAGAGTATAATGGGGTAAGCAGAGACCTTCCCTATGACAGAATAGGCTGTGAAGTCATTGCCTTTTGTTAATTTTCATCTTAACGTGTCTACAGATCAGCTAATCATGTTTTGCAAAGAAGACAGTTTTTAATCACAAATGTCTAAGGTACATCATTTAAACTCCTAATATTAGTAGTCTATTAGTCAGCAACATAGATTTTGCCTATAGCCAATGAAAGGTGGCATATCTGAAAGCTGTCTGCTTTTTCCCCCATGTATGAAGGCAGATCCGTGTGCTCACAGTAGAATCCAGATGTCATCTGGTATTTTAGATGTTTAATGCAGGAGAGAAGTCCCACTCCGTGGCCTCTTCCTTCCCATTTAGGTTAATGGCAAATCCATAGATGTCAGTAGTGCAGTGGTGGGCACTCTGCCTGTTTTTCCTACTAACACATCTAACACTGGGACAAATATTTGTGTTTATAAGCTTTTCAGAATTTTTATGTTGGAATGGCTTGTAAACAATTTGTTTTGGTATTAGCATCTTTCTGATTGTAGTATTAAGAAAACAGATTGTTTAAATGCATCAATTATGATAAGTCAATCAAAAAAAAATAATCCATGTTATACTGCAGATATGGAAATGCCCCATTTATTTGCTGATGTCAGACTTTTAGGGGATACCAACACCATATTATTACAGTTGTTGCAAAGCCTCAACTGGGAATAATAAGAGAGTCTCACTCTCTATGGCGATTTTTGGAAAGCAGTTGTGATTAACTATTTAATGAAGCAGAAAGTAGAGTTAGGTTTGTGTTATAGGAGAATACTGAAATGAAATGAAATCTCATCCTCAAAAGGAAAAAATAAAAATCTAACTTTCTAGCTCTTCCTCTCCTTCAGACATCTTCATTTAAATGCAAATAGCAGCTTCATCCACAATGAAATAAAAAAGCCTCCTTTTTTTCCCTCGGAAACAATAATGAGGGTAAATTTAAGTCATTTCATTTTTGTAATAAGATAATCCTTTTCAATGCTCATGGTAATATTATGATAAAGGTTGATTTTAAAATTATTATTTTTGGATAGGGGATGTATTTTTGGCTTTCTAATTCATTACATTGAAACAAGAATTCTTAATTCATTTTAACTCTGCCTAGATGCTGCCCTTGGGGTCAATAAATTCAAGGATCTGATCTAGATTCTATTCAACCCAGTGGGCAGATACACCACATTGCTAGCTGTAACTAAATTTTGGTCCAGGTAATCACCTACACTTTTTCTGGTGTATGTAAATGACTATATGGTACATATGGGATTTTTTCTTTTAGTATTTGTACATGAACAGATTTCATCACCCCAAGACTAGTTGCACTTGTCTAATTTTTGACTGTAGCCACAGTACAGGTGATGATATAATGTCAAGACAGCAGTGAGGTTCTTGAACAAGCATTCTGTCTAGGCATATACTTTCACTCAACCTCTCACTGATTCTGGCCCAGACTGTACAAAGGATGTCCATGTATAGCTGGTGTGGCTAAAATAAAATTGATTTGCCCAATGTATATTCTGGTACTGATTTTCTGCATTTTGTAATATAGTTTCTTTTTAACACTGAGAGAGAGTGTGCATATCTGGTTACATGTGTAAATGCCGTGATTATATATTTGATAAAAACAGTGTAATGTTTAGCTGTTAGCATGAGCATTTAGTGACTTTATCTGTCAGTTCTCCTTGAAGCATGGTACCGAACTTTATTGTCTTTCCAAAGTACATTTTTTCCTTTAAAATATCCAGGGGAAAAATATAATAATAATAATAATAATAATAATAATAATAATAATAATAAAAATTGAGTGAAGTCCAGCATAGATAATATGCAAAGTTAGAAAGAAGTTAGAGCTCACTGATAGAGGTATATGAGCTTTATACAGCAGATTAATATTCAGAACTCAAAATCTTCCTATTTATCCATGGCATTCCAAAGACAACGTAACATAGCATATATGTGTACAGCAAGAGCAGTCCAGCAGTTCCACAATCAAAACATATGTTTATTAATCTATCCTTTGTTTATCAAGAACCAAATTATTAGTATAATTTATGTAACTAATTGTGATGGTTTTACTTGGGTGGGCGGCCGAGTTCCACCACAACCGCTCTCTCACTCCCCCTCCTCAAAGAGGAGCGAGGAGAACATACGATGAAAGGGGCTCAAGGGTTGAGATAAGGATGAGGAGGTCGCACAGTAATTATCGTGACGGGCAAAACAGACTCAGCATAGAGAGAAAGTAACATTTATTGCCTATTACTAACAAGCTAGAGAAGTGAGAAACAAAGGAAAGAAACCAAAAGCACCTCCCCCCCCCATCCACCCTCTTCCACCTCCTCCCCCTGAGTGGCGCAGGGGAACAGGGGAATGGGGGTTATGGTCAGTCTACAGCACTTCTTCTCTGCCGCTCCTTCTCGGTCACTCTCGTCCCCTGTGCTGTGGGGTCCCACCCACGGGATGCAGTCCTTGCCGAACTGATCCGGCGTGGGCTGTCCACAGGCAGCAGCTCTTCCAGAACTGCTCCAGATACAGGTCCGTACCACGGGGTCCATCCCTCGGGAGCAAACTGCTCCAACCTGGGTTCCCCACAGGCAGCAGCTCCTGCCGGGTCACCTGCTCCTGCGTGGTCTCCTCTCCACGGCCTACAGGTCCGGCCTGGAATCTGCTCCGGCAGGGGTCTTCCACAGGCCACAGTCTCCTTCGGGGCACAGGCTCCACTGTGGTCTCCTCCACGGGCTGCAGCGTGGAACCCTGCTCCACCGTGGTTCTCCATAGGCTGCAGGGGGACATCCTGCTTCACCATGGTCCTCACCACAGGCCGCAGGGGGCTTCTGCTCCGGCGCCTGGAGCATCTCTCCCCCTCCTTCTTCACTGACCTTGGCACCTGCAAGGCTGTTCCTCACTCCTCTCACCCTCCCAGCTGCTGAGTGGTGCAGTGTTTTTTCCCTGTCTTAAATATGCTCTCACAGAGGCGCAAAACAACATCGCTTATTGGCTCAGCTCTGGTCAGCAGTGGGGCCCTTACCAAACATGGGGCAGCTTCTAGATCCTTCTCACAGAAGCCGCCCCTATGGCCCTCTGCTACCAAAACCTTGCCACGTAAACCCACTACACTAATGTAATAGATATCAGAATACCTATTGGTATATCTTCTGAAAAAAATGGGTTCCCAACTTATTTCAAGTGATTAGCCAGACTTTACCCGTATGTCCTTGGCTGTATGTTTTTGGTCTATACTGAGTTACATTAAGCCTTTGTGCCTTTGTTTCACTTTGAATACATGTCTTTAAGGATACTTCATGTTCATGTCAGTAAGTCTTGATTGCTTCTTGCGACACAGTTATTTTCTGTCATGCATTTTGAAGTCTCTGTAAGCACAAGAGAGAAATAAAACTTATGTCCAAGGTGGTCATTGCAGTATACTGTAGCTATCTATTACCTGCATTTTGCTTTTCTTTCTTTTGCATATTTTTACATTGTTAGACTTTAATTAGTACATTAAATACAATAGTTTCCCTTTATGAAACCAGAAGGGTTTTCTTTGCAGTGAAAATGAGTGGTTCAATTACCCTCCTACTAATGGATAAAACGTAATTAACATTGTCTTGAGGCTAATTTTCATTTATGCTGCCATTCTCCATAAGCTGAACATCATTCTCTGGAAAAAGTCAATATGTCACTTTTATTAGCCCAGTTTGCACTTTAACACCAAGAAAATTAATTCAAGATACATTAACGTACTTAACTTCAAATACAATGAAAAGATCTGATGACAATAGATAACTCTAAGGTGTCCTTTATGAAGTCAAGTAGTTTGGTTGTGAGCAGGCTTGATAAATATATTTACGTGTGTGCAATTTGTGAAAAGGACAGAATGTGAAAGAATCTCCAAGCCTCCCACTGTTCATAAACTTGCCAAGGTCTACAGCCTTTCATGTGTTAACACTAGCCAGAGAACTGTTTTTAGGTGGACTTTTTTTCCATCAGCTTTTTTTTCTTCAAAGGCTAGAGTTACACAGTTGTCTCCAAGTATTTAGACCTGAAAAATATTGATGATATCTTTTATGTACATGTAGCAAAATTGCAGAATAATTTCAGGAGATTTTGGGACATATTTTAGTGTCCTGGAAGCCCATTAAAAATGCTTCAGAAACGTACACAGTGGTCCAAAGCCTTAAATGACTGTTTTTTCTCCATATGTTCTTAAATATCTAGTCCACAGTGATGCATGTGAGACAACTGGGACTTTGCTGCTTTCACACTGGGATTTTACAGTCAGGTGCTGTAACCCAACATTTAGCCTACATTTTAATTACCCACTTTAATCCTAAAACTCCTAGTTATAGTCCTATATGCAGCATTAGACAATACCTCTTTCCCGTTATTAGGTCTTAGCACTTAGAGACTAGTTCCCTAATATGGAAAATGCCATAATGTTAATATTAAATACAGTTCTGTCGTATTACTGTTACAAATTCTTTTTAGCAACTCTTCTGATTTCTGCCGCTGTTGCCAGAGGTTCACCCAGATCCTGAGTTAATTGTTGAACTTTTCACCGTGAATGGTAGTGCAGTGAGATAATGAGCTCAATCACCTTCAATCAATTAATCCCCAAGAATACATGGCCAAAACAAAGAGTGACATAGCAGACCTCTGAAATCTTGGTCTTTTCCTGAAGTGACTCCTCAATGCTTGAATTTTGTTCTGATTGCAAAAGAGATAATCTGACCGTGAAACATGTATGTAGAAGTCAAATGTTTTGCTATTGTTTTTCAGTTCTTATGTATCCTCCATGGACAAAACTTCAGCACATGGAAATCTGAAACAGTAATAACCATGGTGATGAAGGGAGACTGCAAGGCAATTACAGTTTAGCTTTGCCCTCTATTGGGAGCAACTTTTTATAGTAGTAATCTTGCCATGTAACACTGTAAAAATGAGTGGGATAGGATGAAGGAATGCCAGGTGTGCAGAGGGAGATAAACTCAAATAATGCTACATTATGACAGCAAAATCTACTGGTTCATATACAAAACCACACCTTTAGAAGAGCCATTTCCACAATGTAAAGCTCAGCATTTGTACTTCAGTTTCCACCAGAGACTGCAGAAGCAGGTGTGAGGAGTGAAAGAGAGGTACCCCAAATGGTCACCTTTCCCAGCCCTCTGCTTCTGCAGGGCTGAGTGTCCCTGCTACAGGGATGATTCTAGCCCTAAGGAAAATGAGTGATCTTGAATTTTACCATTCTTTGTACCTGAGAACAGGGTTTGGCATTAGCTTCCATAATACTGATGAAATCAGGTCATTATTCAGGATGATCTTACCACATGCCCTTGGTCTTGGCGTTAGGAATAGTTCTGCATTCATCACCTTCTTCTAGGGTGAGAAAAACAAAAATAATCACAGATCTACCAAGAATGTAAAACTACGTATCACTGATAAACTTTTCCTTCTCAACAGACTTCAAGTACATTTTGTCTTAGATGGTAATTCTGGTAAACAAAGTTTGGTAGCTCCAGGGTGAGTTAGCTTTAATTCAGGCCAAGAAATCATTCTTGGGCCAGCTGGTTGCCTGCTGTAATCAACCAAGGGTCTGATTTCAGATTGCTTTATTGCTGCAGATGGGTCATCACAGGTTAATCGGTGCAGCAATGATTAATAGTTGAGTTAAATGTGAAAAGGTGAGAAAGGATATGTCTAATGCTTTTCTTCAGTGGACTTCTCAGGCTGTGTAGGAGCATGAATGCATAAGTGCTTTTGTCCTCTCAGTGTGGTCCCTGTCGTAGTTAAGGATAGTGCCTTCAATAGCTTGGCACTGGTAGGCAGAGCTGTGGGGGTCAGCCAGATTAATCCAGTCTTTTCAGTGGAAATTTGACTTCCTCTGTATAGAGTGGACATGTTGGTGTCCACGTTATATTGCAGGGTGTAAACCAGGGACCATTGACCCAGGGAACAGATAGCACTGTCTGTTCCAGTTTGCAGTTCTGCTCTGAAGCCAGTGGAATTCATCTGAGGATGTGTGAAATCCTTTCTGGGGATCAGCTAGGCTGAAGAGTGAGAGTGAGGTCTGGACTCAAATGCAGCTGAGAAGACAGAGTAAGAAAAAGAGGCAAATCAAGACGTATTTTTTGTGAAAAAGCAGTGGATTGCAGTACTAGCCTATCACTAGCACAAGCAACCAGGAAGAAACGTGTATAAGAATACATGATCCTTTTTGGATTCAGGTTGAAACTATAAGTAAAACCCTAATGAAGGTGAGAAAGAGAACACCTGGTAATGGACATTTTAAATCATTCCAAACTAGGAGACCAGTGTCAAAATTTGTGCTGTGCATGAGTAGTGTAATACAATTGTGTTTCCATCTGGTTTTCAGATTGAGCATCTGATATTGGTACCTGCCCCACATGATGTCATCTTGGGAGAAGCAGAAGAGTAACTCATAGACTCATTGCTGTCCAAATGAGCAAGCCATAAAGCACAACTTCCTAGATAAATTTTGGCACAACAGCCAGTAGGAATGTGGCATAGAACAGATTTTACACAACTGCTTTATTTCATTATGTTTTGAGTGGATCTAGCTACGTACTTTAGTCAGAGCATATGTTTTAATGAATTAGGCCCAAATGCATGAGATCTATTAAAAAAAAAAAAAAAAAGAGCAAAAGCACATTACTACAGTGACAAGACAGTTTGCCCCAAAGCAACAGGTTTTTTCCTCTTATCTCAATTTGAATGTAGATGGAAAACGAAAAAAAAAAAAAAAAAAAAAAAAAAAAAAAAAAAAAAAAAAAAACATCATTATGGCATTAAATATATATATATGTTAGTCATGAGGTCATAAGAAGCCTGGATGATAAGGTTAAAATCAAAAGATGCTTTTTTCTGTAAGGGACAGCCTGGTACTATGTACAGATTGCGTTACAAAACATTTTCACAAGACACATTGGTTGCTCAGGATCTAATCTCAACAGGAATTCTCAACCAACATGCCCATTATTGCTCTCATTAAATGAGTGTGCCCAGCCTCAGTGTATTTATGTCAGCATTTCCATTTAATAACCATCACATGTAATACATTGGCCTCTTTGTTTTGCACAGAGGTTATCAGTACACTGTGGATACTATCATATTTTGCAGTATCACAGAATCACAGAATAGTCTAGGTTGGAAGAGACCACCAAGATCACCGAGTCCAACCTCTAACCAAATGCTAACAAGTCCTCCACTAAACCATATCCCTAAGCTCTACATCTAAACGTCTTTTAAAGACCTCCAGGGGTGGTGACTCAACCACTTCCCTGGGCAGCCCGTTCCAATGTCTAACAACCCTTTCAGTAAAGAAGTTCCTCCTAATATCCACCCTAAACCTCCCCTGGTGCAACTTGAGCCCATTCCCCCTCATCCTGTCACCAGGCATGTGGGAGAATAGACCAACCGCCACATCACTACAGCCTCCTTTCAGGTACCTCCTTTGCAGATGACACCAAGTTAGGTGCGTGTGTCGATCTGCTCGAGGGTAAGAAGACTCTGCAGGAGGATCTGGATAGGCTGCACCGATGGGCTGAGGTCAACGGTATGAAGTTCAACAAGGCCAAGTGCCGGGTCCTCCACCTGGGACGCAATAACCCCAAGCAGAGCTACAGGCTGGGAGATGAGTGGTTGGAGAGCTGCCAGGCAGAGAAGGACCTGGGAGTAATGGTTGATAGTCGGCTGAATATGAGCTAGCAGTGTGCTCAGGTGGCCAAGAAGGCCAACAGCATCCTGGCCTGTATAAGAAGCAGTGTGACCAGCAGGGCTAGGGAGGTGATCGTCCCCCTGTACTCGGCTCTGGTGAGGCCGCACCTCGAGTACTGTGTTCAGTTTTGGGCCCCTTGCTACAAGAAGGACATCGAGGTGCTTGAGCGAGTTCAGAGAAGAGCGACGAAGCTGGTGAGGGGCCTGGAGAACAAGCCCTACGAGGAGCGGCTGAGGGAGCTGGGATTGTTCAGCCTGGAGAAAAGGAGGCTCAGGGGTGACCTTATCGCTCTCTACAGGTACCTGAAAGGAGGCTGTAGCGAGGTGGTGGTTGGTCTGTTCTCCCACGTGCCTGGTGACAGGACGAGGGGGAATGGGCTTAAGTTGCACCAGGGGAATTTTAGGTTGGATCTTAGGAAGAACTTCTTTACCGAAAGGGTTGTTAGACATTGGAACGCGCTGCCCAGGGAAGTGGTGGAGTCACCACCCCTGGAGGTCTTTAAAAGACGTTTAGATGTAGAGCTTAGGGATATGGTTTAGTGGGGACTGTTACTGTTAGGTCAGAGGTTGGACTCGATGATCTTGAGGTCTCTTCCAACCTAGAAATTCTGTGATTCTGTGATTCTGTGATACCTGTAGAGTGTGATAAGGTCGCCCCTGAGCCTTCTCTTTTCCAGGCTGAACAATCCCAGCTCCCTCAGCCTCTCCTCATAAGACTTGTTCTCCAGACCCCTCACCAGCTTCGTAGCCCTTCTCTGGACTCACTCGAGCACCTCGATGTCCTTCTTGTAGCGAGGGGCCCAAAACTGAACACAGTACTCGAGGTGCGGCCTCACCAGAACTGAGTACAGGGGGACAATCACTTCCCTGGACCTGCTGGCCACACTACTTCTTTTACAAGCCAGGATGCTGTTGGCCTTCTTGGCCGCCTGAGCACACTGCTGGCTCATATTCAGCCGACTGTCAACCAATACTCCCAGGTCCTTCTCTGCCAAGCAGCTTTCCAACCACACATCTCCCAGCCTGTAGCTCTGTTTGGGGTTGTTGTGCCCCAGGTGGAGGACCTGGCACTTGGCCTTGTTGAACTTAAAAAGTTGACTATCATTCCTATCATTCCAGCCTATCCAGATCTTCCTGCAGAGCCTTCCTACCCTCGAGCAGGTCAACACACGCACCTAACTTGGTGTCGTCTGCAAACTTACTGAGGGTGCACTCGATCACCTCATCCAGATCATCGATGAAGGTGTTAAAGAGGACTGGCCCCAGTACCGAGCCCTGGGGGACTCCACTAGTGACCGGCCTCCGACTGGATTTGACTCCATTCATCACAACTCTCTGGGCCCGGCCATCCAGCCAGCTCTGAACCCAATGAAGCGTGCGCCAGTCCAAGCCACGGGCAGCGAGTTTCCTGAGGAGAATGCTGTGGGGAACGGTGTCAAATGCCTTACTGAAGTCAAAGTAGACCACATCCACAGCCTTTCCCTCATCCACTAAGCGTGTCACCTTGTCATAGAAGGAGATCAGGTTCGTCAAGCAGGACCTGCCCTTCATAAACCCATGCTGACTGGGCCTGATCACCTGCTTGCCCTGCAAGTGCCGCGTGGTGACGCCCAAGATAATCTGCTCCATGAGCTTCCCTGGCACTGATGTTAAACTAACAGGCCTATAGTTCACCGGGTCTACCCTCCAGCCCTTCTTGTAGATGGGCATCACGTTTGCTATCCACCAGTTGAGTGGGACCTCCCTTGATAGCCAGGACTGCCGATAAAGGATGGAAAGCGGCTTGGCCAGCTCTTCTGCCAGTTCTCGCAGTACCCTCGGGTGGATCCAATCCGGCCCTGTCGACTTGCATGCATCCCTGTGCTGTAGCAGGTCGCCAACCATTTTCTCATGGATTGTGGAGGCCACATTCTGCTCCTCATCCCTTTCCACCACCTCAGGGTACTGGGCGTCCAGAGAACAACTGGTTTTGCTGCTAAAGACTGAGGCAAAGAAGGTGTTAAGCACCTCGGCTTTTTCCTCATCTCTGGTAACTAAGTTTCCCCCCACATCCAGTAAACGGTGGAGATTCTCCTTAGTCCTCCTTTATGTATTGTTGTATTTATAAAAACATTTCTTGTTGTCTTTAACAGCAGTAGCCAGATTGAGCTCCAGATGAGCTTTGGCCTTTCTAATTTTGTCCCTGCACCGCCTCGCAACATCCTTGTAGTGCCCCTGAGTGGCCCGCCCTCTTTTCCAAAGATTCTAAACCCTCTTTTTTCTCCTAAGCTCAAGCCACAACTCTCTGTTCAGCCAGGCCGGTCTTCTGCGCTGGCTCGTCTTTGGGCACGTGGGGACAGACCCCTCCTGAGCCATTCAGATTTCTTTCTTGAAGAGTGCCCAGCCTTCCTGGGCTCCTCTGTCCTTCAGAACTGCCTCCCAAGGGACTCTGCCAACCAGTGTCCTGAACAGCTCAAAGTCAGCCCTCCGGAAGTCCAAGGCAGCTGGTCCCCTTCCTGACTTCGCCACGTATCGAGAACTCTACCATTTTGTGGTCACTCTGCCCAAGACAGCCCCCGACCACCACATCTCCCACCAGTCCTTCTCTGTTAGTGAACAGAAGGTTTAGCAGGGCACCTCCCCTGGTAGGCTCGCCAACCAGCTGCGTCAGGAAGCTATCTTCCACGCTCTCCAGAAAGCTCCTGGACTGCTTTCTCTGGGCTGTGTTGTGCTTCCAGGATATGTCTGGGAAGTTAAAGTCCCCCACAAGAATAAGCGTTGACAATTTCGCAACTTCTGCCAGCTGTCTGTAGAACTCCCCATCCTTTCCCTCATCCTGGTTTGGCGGTCTATAACAGACCCCCATCAGGATGCTTGCCTTGTTGGCCTCTCCGCTGATCCTAACCCATAGCGACTCCACCTTATCATTGCCAGCTTCAAGTTCGACGACATCAAAACACTCTCTAATATAGAGAGCCACTCTGCCACCCCTTCCGTGCTGCCTGTCCGTTCTGAAGAGCCTATAGGCAGACATGGCAGCACTCCAGTCATGAGAGTGGTCCCACCACGTTTCCGTGATGGCAACCAAGTCATAGCCTGCGTGCTGCACAATGGCTTCCAGCTCCTCCTGCTTGTTGCCCATGCTGCGTGCATTAGTGTAGATGCACTTCAGTTGAGCCTTTGCCTTCCCCCCAGCCTTGCCACTGTTCCCCCTGGCACACCTCCAACAAGCTTTGTTTCTTCCCCGTCCCCCTTCTTACCTAGTTTAAAGCCCTCTCAATGAGCCCTGCCAGCTCCTGGGCCAGGATCTGTTTTCCCCTTGGGGACAGTTGGGACCCATCTGCGGCCATCAGGCTGGGTGCTGAGTAAGGCGCCCCGTGGTCGAAGAACCCAAAATTTCTGTGTTGGCACCAGCCCCTGGGCCATGTGTTTATCAGGTGGGCTTTCCATGTCCTCTCTGAACCCCTCCCTGCCACTGTAGGAATGGACAAAAACACCACCTGTATTCCCACTCCGTCCACTAACCGTCCCAGCCCCCTGAAGTCCCGTTTGATAGCCTTCAGGCTTCTCTCATCAATGTTATCACTGCCAGATAACTTTATACTTATGGAACAACAGGATTTAAATTTGATTCAACAGTTTTGACTGAGAAGCTGGATTAGCATTTCAAATATTTTTTGTGCTAACCTCTTGGGTAAGCCTTAATTATTTAAAAGTAAAACCCTTTCAGAAATAGATGGCATTAGTAACTGAAAGAGTCACAAATTCAAAAATAATGTACAAGCTGCAAGTTAACTAAAGGAGTTTGGGTGTCTATGGAGACCATCATCACAATGAGTGGTAGATTAACTATGGGGAGGAGCAGGGGGATCAAGAAGTCTCTAGGAAAATATCCTAACTAGGCTCCAAAATGCATTTGATACAAAATGTGTTTGTACTACTTAGTCTTTATTTTCTTTGATGCTGTTTATTATTATTGAATGTTATGGGCATGCTAGATAATTTCATAATTGCATTGCTAGACAATTGCATTCTATATTCCTCCTTTAAAATGTGAATTAAACAAACAAACAGAGTAAGATTCAAAATAAAATCAATATCTTTGGACGCCAAAATTCTGCTTGATTTTGTCTTTGGAACTTACCTTCAGGCTGGACTTTGTCAATTATCTGCTACATCAGTAGAGTAGTGTCCCAGTCTGGTTCTGTGTCGCCTTCAGGACTGCTGTGTTCATCCCACTTTGCATGGGGTGCAGCACCAGTTAGATATGCATCACCATAAACACTGAGGCACCAATACATTGTCTGAAAATCTCAGCTTCAGTTTCTTCTTCATTTTTCTTTTTCCAGCTAAGATAGAGGATGATGGTTTTAGACGTCTCATTTAGACTGCAGCTCAAATACAAAAAGAGGTTCAGAATTCCTGTCTTACATGGGAGAGTCATCAGGTATCCATCTGAACACAATTTGAATACAATGAAATACTGTTGTCAGTGAATAAAGCAAAGGGCAGACAAAATCTTGCATCTATGGGATCATTCTGGCCAAACACCAGTTTCTTTACCACTATGCATCCACCTCTTGTCTTCAGTACCTTTCTGCTTACTTCTTAAAGTGTGTTTCTACTTTGGCTTTGTAAGTGCATTAATTCAAGCATGAGCCAAAGACCGCAGGAATACAAATAGAGCCAGGATCTGTAATGCCAGATTGCCTCCAGTTCTATCCACCTTTCCACCAATGGCATCTCTGTATTTCAGAGCTGAAGTTGTATTTTTCATGCTATTTTGGCTGTTATGAATTGTTCAGAGATAAGAGAAAAAAATATTATGGGCTGTGCTATTGAACTCTATCCATCCTAGTGCAGTTCCAGAGCAAATCCCTCTGTGCCATGTAAGTAGAGCATTAAGGGAAACGGCACTTAAGATGATGCTGTCAAATGTGCTTTAATACCACAATCATTTATTATGTTCATGTTGTATCTTTCATAATAATAATTTGAAAGCAAACAGTTATGCAATGTAAATGTAGCTCAAGACAGACTTCAGAGTTCAGAAGGCTTCAAACGCTGTCCAGAATCTCTCACAGGTGCTTAAAAAACTTAAGTTCTTAATGTAGGATTTTTTTTCTTCTTCAATTAAATCTCTTCCTTTTCTTCAATTTCCTCTGCCTGGGTGTCTATCTTTCCCTAAGGTAGCTGAAAGAAGGATATTTTTATGACTTGAATCTTTGCTCTTTGACCTGTCTGAGAACCTTAAGTCCTACCTGTAAATCCCAGGGTAGCCAGCAGCCTTCAGTCTGACGGGTCTCCAGAAGTCTGAGCAGAGTGGCGGTGGCTTTGCTTTAATAAGTTGTATCAGTTGGAGGTTTTAATAGTGCTTGGTGTGTTCAGCAGTGCCTTTGTTACTACCAGATGAACTTTCCTGGTGCCTCAGATAGCTGGGGCATTTTGTAATACAGATTACATTTGCCCAGAAGGAGAAAAATATAGAGGAGCCTCTAAATATCACTACGGAGATGTGTCTTTCTCATTTTGGTTTCCCCTTCTTGTCCATGTTGGAACCATTACTGTTTCTTTGCTTCTAGAGCTCTAAACTGATCTTTAACAGGTTTTCTCACAACCTGTAAGTGACATAAATCTGTTGGTGCTCATATTAGAAAACATGGCTGTATTGATTTTGAATTTTGTTGATTATTACAGTGACCCTCATACACATTCCTCTGCCAGGAACAAAGTTTACCCTAGAACACACTGTAATTGCAGAGTATGAAAAGTGCATAGCCCAGTTTATTGGTTGTGTTCATAATACTCTGCTTCTCATTCTGGCAAGGCGGCCTACCTGGCAATACACAACTGGTAAGAGTTTTTCCTGAAAATGCCCTGTGGGATCAGGACTACAACCTGTAGATCATTTTGGGTTAAAAAGAAGCTCTGTAAATTTAAAAATTAATATGCTGCTTCCAATTCCCATTTGAATTCCTGAGGCTTCAGCAGGATTTTTCTGATGTTAGAAGACAGACAATTTTACCATGTCAAATATTTGAGCCCTGCTGCTGAAAGAATATATCACCATGAAGCTATTTTGACAATTAGCAGCCCTCCTGCCTCTCCCATATCAAGTCTCATTCAGCTGAATGGCCATGGATTAAATTTTGTATAATGAGGCATGATCTATCCCAAGTATTTAGCATAATGGAAGAATAAATCATTCTGGAAATGTCAGCATAAGACTTGGATGTTTTACATTAGGTAAATAAACAGTGCCTCATTATATTCAGGAGTTTGTGTGAAATCAGGAGGCAGGAATTGTATTGCTGTGTATTCAGACAATAAATGGTTGATAATTATTTCAAACCATTGGTATGAATAAGTTGTAATTCATTTGTACCTCCCTTTTGTCTGCTTTTGAATGAAGACTTGAGAAATAACCATGCTTGTAAGCACTGCTGTGTGCCTGGCACTGATAAATGTATCAAACTCTAGCATGACTTTATCTGGGAAACAGATTTTGATAGCTTGCTAGGATTTAGGTCATTGGATAATTCAGTGCAAACTGCAAATCTTAATGCTATTGACAAAAGACGGAGCACAAATAGGCAGCACTTTCCATAAATCCCAGACCTGTTAGTAGCTCTCTTTTCACAGATTTATAGTAAATGTCCTTGAAAACTATCTGGGGAAAAAAAAAAAAAAAAAAAAAAAAAAAGTTTTAGAGTGACAGGTTGGCATTTGAGATTCATTGCATCCATGTTTGCCCTGTAAGGCATGTTGTAAAAGACCCTTCTCTATCCAGGTGAAATTCTCTGAAATTACTATGGTCGCTTTGCTACCAGATTAATTTTTCTGGGATTTTATTCAAATACTACTATTGATCTTTTTGAATGTTAAAATACTGAAGTGAGAGACTTAGATTCACCTTTGAAACCCTGTTTTTTTTTCTGGGGGAAAAGACAGAAGATAAAAAATTGGGACAGGCAAAAAAAAAAACAAAAAACAAAACAAACAAACAAACAAACAAAAAAAACAGAACAACAAAGAAAGGAAAAGGTAACATTAGGTGAAAGAATATACACTTTCCTGATATATTCTCTAGTTTTGTTCAGCTTTATTAAAATAAATAAAATAAAATAAAATAAAATAAAATAAAATAAAATAAAATAAAATAAAGGAAAAAAAACTGACCCTCAAACACAGATAGATCATCACTGTTCATCATCACATTCATTTCTCGAGCCTTTTCTTTCAGAGGCTGCTCATCTCTTCCATGCTAGGAATAATTTTTAAGGTAAGGCATATTATTTTTAAGTTTCTTTTCTTTTTTAATAGTTCAGGTTTAGTCTATCTTGAAACACTCTATGACAATAGAGAAATAACATATGTCACACATGAAAAGAGAATGGAGACAGACAGACAGCTGTCAAATTAATCCAAATCCTGGTTTCTGGTATGTTTTAGTTAACACTCATTTAATTTGGCTGTTTAACGTAGAGGAAAATTTATTTTCTCAACCTCAGCACCCTACTACATCAGCTTTAAAATTTCACAACACAGATGCTTTGTCACTAAAACACATCTCTCAGGGTTTTGTGCCACTGTAATGAAAATCAAGAGGATGAATACTGTTGCATGATTTCTGGAGATAGGATTTAAGACCCACGGATTCATAAAGCAAGCTCTACTCATCAATCTAAAATCTTAGCTCTCATAGCTTAGTACAGGTAGAATATTATACACATGAAAAAAAGCAGACTTAGTATGTGGGAACTTAGAATGGGGAAATTAGTTTCAGAATTCGGTTTATGGAATAAACACATTTTCAGGTGGATGAGGGAAAATTGTTCTTTACTATTATCCTCCCCAGGAAAGGGACTTCTGAAAATCCTACTTTACCAGTTAGGAAAGCTCATACTGAGAATTTTAACTTTAAAATGAGACTCTGAATGTAGAAAAGTAGGAAAGCACATGAGGAATATCACTTTTTAGCACTCAGAGCAGCACCTGAGTTAGAAACACAGTGAGCCAAGCACATCTTCAGGCACAGTCAGCTGTTCTGAAAGTCTGCAGGTTTTCTCCTACATCTGTAAACCAAGACCATCAAAGAATGAAGTAAATTTTTCTTCCATTATGCTACTTGTTCCAGTATTAAAAATGCTGCTTTCAGACAAACACTCTGAAGAGTTTGAAACATGTTAAAACAATAACATGTTTAAAAAATATGGAAAAACGTCAGGGCATTAAAATTATTGTCAAAGACAGTAACAATAGCTTCTACTGTCAAATACTGAGTCCCCACATAGGACTGATCTCTGAAGTTTTTGAGTAACTTGTAGTAGTTTTCCATCCCAGCAGTTACACACCTGTGGCATGATAGCAATTGCACTAATATTTTGACAGGTGGGAAAATCAGGGGAAATAAGTATTATTAATCATCCTGTCAGATTTAAAATTAATTATTGTATTTTTTTTTGCTTATTCTGTGATGGTAGAAAAGTTGCCTTTAGATGCATATTTCAGAACCATTCATTTAGTAGGAAAAAAGATAAGACTAGTTGGAGTGTTACATGTATATCCTTGGTAAAACTGTCCTTTTTGTGATCAGAGGCAGAACTTCTCAATATGCAACTGAGAAGCATCATGACACTGATCAAAAGCTGGCTACTATCTCATCAGATCTGAATGTGCAGGATGATGACAAAGTGTTTATAGAAATTGATAGTGTTACCTTAAAATTTTAAGTCTTTACCATGAGTGTGCTTGCCCTTTTCTTCTTCAAATGCTGTCATTTCATTTTGTGAGATTCTTTGACAGTCATCATTTACTTAGAGCTTGAAGGTAGAGTTCAGGTGTCACCTCTTACTCATGTGTAACTATGGTAACAAGGCAAGAATTAAAATCTGTAGTCTTCCAATGCACATTTTAACTAGGGTTAATAATGACCCCAATGCTGGCAGCACTTAATATCCCCAAATAATTACAGAAGAAATGGAAGGAAAAGAAAGGAAGATAAATAAGGATGTTGATAACTCTAGACATCAGAAACTATCTAGGAAAGGAACAGAGTCCTCCTTTGATACATGGGAAAGGCAGAAGTTCAAATCCCAGTCTCTCTTCTTTCCTAAAGATGAAAGATGGACAGGACGTAACCGGGCCCCATTTCCCTCCAAGGTCCTATTTCAGCCTCCTTAGAGCACTTACCTATGGAAGGGAAGGGCTGGGCAATCATGGACATAGGTGCAAATGGATATGTGCTGAGGTAATAGCGAGCACTTGAGAAGATGTATCAGCTCTCAGGTGTCTCTTCCTATCCCTCTGCAGGCTGCCTTTCCAGAGCAGTTTAAACTTAACTGTTCAGTGCCTCCCTGACTATACTAGTCAGGAATTTCCATACCTGGGCAGCCCTTCCCAGTGTCTCAGCCCTCATCAGACCCAAAGCTGAGCCATTTCAGCTAAGTCAGCAGAAAACTAACCCCAAAAAGTACACATAACTTTCTGTTGGCTTAAGAGGACCAAATGGCCAGCACAGGGGCCGAGAAGTAGGAGGTGGAAAGGGCCATGGCAGTCATCATTTGCATTCCTCAGGGAAGATGTGATGTATTCTTATTTCACAGTAACATAAGGCTCAGATCCTGATAGCTTCTGCAGGAGAAAGTGTTCCAAGGCTTCAGCCCTGCACATTCACTGCCATACATCCTTGGCTCATGTTTCTCCCTTTCCCAGGAGGGATCTCAGATTCATGGCCCCTTGTCTAAATTGCAAACCAGGAGGTTTTAATCCCCCCCTCTCCTCTGAACTGCCATGGACCTGACAAAATATTTTTTTTTCAGAGTGCTGGGGTTGCTGTCATGAGCAAACCCCCTCATCTGACCTCTGGCATGGCACTGCTCTAACTACAGCTGTCACTTTTGCACATTGCAACAAACAGAAATATTTTGTGAGATTCATTCCACTTGCAGGGAAGCAAAGCTCAGACCCAGCATTCATCATGGGCAGCTTTCAGAGAAGTCCATTTCCAATATGAACATCTCCTCTTTGAACAACACTCTGTGAGAGTACATTAAATATTCTGCAGCCAGACTGTCACCCAGATGTGATACAAAGTTCTGGTAGGATGTTACCAGTTTTAGTAGACTAGAAATGATTTGTCCCTCTGACTTAATTAGAAGTAGATTATATCAGTTCATTGCAAATGAGCTCCTGATGCTGATCTCTGCTCTGGTCTGGGTAGATAGCTTTGCAAACTGCCTTTGGCTAAAGCTGCTGCATGTCTGCTTGTGGTCTTTAGCAAGCATAAATTACATCTGAACCTACATGAAGTCTCACCCACACATGGCCTGGAGAAGACTGGGTGATAATGCAAGTAGACATTAAATTGTATTTTAAGTATGACTTCTCTGATTGCAGTTTCTTGTCCCCCAGTGAAGTGGTCTGTGTTATTTGTGTTGTTTGTGTTATCAATGGGAATGCTTTGAAAATTACTCCGGTGCTCAGGAGAGCAGGAGAAAAACATTGCTTTACAGTAAGCATTTTGAAAGAGTATTTACACCCAGAGCATCAAATTAATTTCCCCAAAGAACGGGCTAAGCTGAGCTGGTCAAAACCAACAATAATCATTGGTTTTGCACATATCTGAATACAAATAATTTCATTTTGGAAAGTCTGTTAAATGCAGCAGCTCGTGATTACTTCCATATTTCCTCAAGCACAAAATTATTTTTTAGGCTCCATTTTCTTGATTTCATTAACCAATGAATAAGTGGAGGCATCCCTTTCTTTGGGATCCAGCTGTGTGCAGAGGCATCTCAGCGACTGTACTGGGTCTGGCTGGGATGTTAGCTTTCCCTGCAGCAGCCCATACAGTGCCATGCTCTGCACTTGTAGCTAGAACAGCAGCGTTATCACACCAGTGTTGTGTCTGCTGCTGAGAAGTGCTGGCACAGTATCGGGACTTTCTCTAACCCTCCTGGGGGGTGGGCAAAAAGTGAGAAAGAAACATCACCATGGCAGCTGACCTAAGCCAACCAAAGAGATATTCCATACCATATGATGTCACACTCAGCAATAAAAGGTGGAAGAAGGAGGAAGAGGGAAGGGGTGGGCTTTCGTTGTGAAAACGTCTGTCCTCCTCGTGAACACCGGCTACGTGCGTTGAGGCCCTGCTTCAAGGACGTGGTCAGGCATCGCTCATTTGCGGGAAGTAGAGAATAATTTATTTCCTCTGCACTTCCATATAGCTTTTACTTGTTTTGTTTTGCTGTTCCCTTTCCCCCTCCCTTTCCCTTTTTCCCTTTTTCCCCTTTTCCCTTTTTCCCTTTTTCCCTTTTTCCCTTTTTCCCCTTTTCCCTTTTTCCCTTTTTCCCTTTAGTTTAATTGTTAATTAATAATATTTCCTTAATATATATATATATATATTTCCATTTAATTAAATTATCCTTATCTCAACACGTGAGTTGTTCTTTCCTTTACTTCTTCCCCTCCTCATCTGAGGAGGGGGAGTGAGAGAGCGGTAGTAGTGTTCAGCTGCCTAGCATGGTAAAACCACCACAGTGACCAGGCAGGATCAGGGCACAGCCTGAGACGTTCCTGAGTGCAGTTCACTGTGGTCCCAACAGAAGAGAGAGAGCAGCAGCACATCATTCTTCTGCTCTCTTTTTGCTGCAAAGCTTTTGATTCCCAGTTGAACTCATTTGGGAATCCTAATGGAGAAATAGTTGAAAGCTTAAATATCTCCAGAAATTCTGCAAGATCTTTATGCATTTTGAGGAGGTCTTTAATATTTGTGAGACCTGGCTATCACGAGCACCCACATACCTAGTTTTTCATATATTTGTATATATGTATATATAATGTAGGCCTAATCAGAGCAGCTAGTGAATTTAGCATTTAATTTTATTGTAAAAGCATTTAATTTGATTGTAGAGAGCTTTACCAACTTTTTCCACAAAGCCATACACTAATTAATAGAATTTTTATCTTTTTGAGGCAAACAGTTATTTATATTTATGGTAAAAATGGAAAACCTTTGAAAGACAGCTTTTGGGATTAAATAAGGACTGTGTTTAGCTTCTGGCTGGAAAGGGGTGTCAGCCTGTGTCAGAGTGACTGTGTTGGCTTGGTATCAGGCCCATTTGTAGTGATGAGAATCAATGCGTGCCTCTCATGAAGCCACATTGATTACACTGCAGTAGTGAAATGAGTTGTCAGATGGCAGGTTATCTTCAAGACTCTGCTCAGATCCTCATTGCTGGCTCTTGTGCCTGAGAGCACTGTGGGGTGTGCTTGGCCCCCAAGATAAAAGGAGATCTGTGGGTCACCCTGCGGGCTGCTCCAGCAGCAACAGTGCTGGGTGGCAGAGGTGTTACAGCCGGGCAGGCTGGAGGCTGGAAGAGGAAAATGCACAACATTAAGGAGACTTTGAGGAATCCCCAGTTAATAAAAAAATCATAGGGTTTAAAAATGCAAAACTGTCTATTTGTCACAATGTGATGGCTTGCAAAGTGATGCTGGGACTTGCATTTTACTTATTATGTCTCCCTCTTTATCCAAACAATGATTCCAAGGGAGTTTGTAAGTACTGTCAATATCCTCTCTCAATAGGCAAATATGATTCTAATTACAAGGAAGCTAAAGTAGAAAGAACTGACATTTTCAAAGCAAAGATCAAATTCTGATGTGAGTGGTTCAAGTATGACACCTGAATTCACATCCAGATTCTGAATTATAAGGAGCCTCATCACTACAAACTCTCAGCATGCAATTCCCAGGCAGCTTACTTGTATTGAATTTTAATAAAGTCACTTAATTAGGTTTGTAAATATGGATTTAGGTGAGTAACGGCAGACAAGTTTTAAACTGTTGTGCTTTTGGCCTTACATGACTTGGCCAATAATCTTGATGTGATGCTGCTGCAGCCAATTCTCCCCCTTGTCAACAACTCATCTGCTCCCAAATAGACATAGGTGATTGGCTATTCTTTGCTACTGGTATTTTTAAATCCAAATCTGGCCACCCACATAGGTAGCCAGAGAGAACAGAAACGAGGTTACCATATGCATATCTTTGTATCAGTGTCATTCATTATTTCAGTATAATGCCAAAATGCAGAGAGATGTGTTGCAGATTTTCGTTAGTCTGGAGGTGAAGTTCTTGCTCAAATAAAAGACAAACTAACTTAATGTTAATGTGCATGTCTTTAAGTTTCAATGAAGTCACTGAAAATCAGGAGACTAATTACTGAAATGACCAACCAAGTTAGTAGCAGGGGAATCGTGATTTAGACAAGGTGATGTGAGAACAGCAGTACTAAGAATGAGGTTACTTGGCAGACATCAGTATTCAGGAAAATGAAGAGAGTATTATTGGTAGATAATGATGTAGAATAAATAAGCCTCATATGGAATTTGTTCACATAGCTGTGGAAAAGCAGAATTTAAGGTCTGAGCATCAGAGTTTAATATGAACAGAATATCTAAACAGAAAGTTGACAATGTTAACAAAGGTAATATTAGATTTGAATGAGAAACTTTATATGGTTAATTAAAAATCAAAGACACGGTTATAATAGAAGTAATTATCCAAGAGTATTAAATCAGTTGCAAGTCCAAGCCCATAAAAGAATTAATCAGGAATAATTTAATATTTGATATTGAGGGCTTATATTTTCCACTAATGCCAAAATCCGTTCCATTAACCAATGCAATTCTGCAACAAATCTATAAAATGAATCCCTGAGAGCTGGACAATGGGTGAAAGACTCTATGGGAAGAAGTTTTAATTTTGCTTTTAAACTACAATTGCAGCAAATAGAGTACTGTTTCTATCAAGAAAATCTGATCGAGTTCCCCAGGTCCAACAGTGACTGGTAGAAAATACCATGGAAATTATGCAAGAGCAAAGAAAGCTGGTTTGTAACTCAGCATGTTTGTGATCTAGAGTGTGATCTATTTCATTCTTGCATTAATTTATTTATTGCTCTTTACATTGTAATTGGGGTCATTCCATGCCAACATGGAATGACCTCTTGTTCCCTGTGGCAGTGAATCCCATGATTTAGCTACGTTATGTGGAAAAAACATCTATTTGTTTTGAGGCCTGCCACCTGATAACTTCCCCCTTTTCTTTTGTGATGTGAGACTATGGATCTGAATCTCTCTCTGTTCCCTTTCTCCAGACCACTGATCATCCCATGGATTTCTCTTGGGATCAGTCAACTCAATCATCTTTTTTTTCTTGTACCTTGCATCACATTTTAAGCTCTTTTTGGGCCTTTCTCAATTGTCCTGGACATGAATAGCAAATAATCAAAGGGAGTGAGAGAAGAAAAGCAAAAAGGAGTATTTGTTTTTCATGGAGAGGGAGTTGAAGCGTAGGGAACTTTGGGAGAAATACTTCATTTAGAAAGCAGAAAGGCATAAAAAGAGCACTAAGTGATGGAGGGATTGTGGTTACCATCTAAGCACTGAAAAATTACCAACTCAGCCTAGTACGTTCTGCCTAAGACAGATCTCACTGAAGTCTGTGCAAACCATTACACTAATTCTGATCCTTGAAAATAGGCTTTTATTGAGTAAAACTGTAATTTTATTGAGGTAGGCCAGGAGCTTTGTGCAGCTTTTGGCTGCAGGGCTCCTAACATGTAGTAGATTTTGAACCGACAGGAAAACCTAAGTAAATAAAATCAAAAGTCAGATAATTTCAGTCTCACGTATCTGGTGGCACCTTGAAGAAGAATCAAACTTTTATTGCTGTCATCTAAAGATTTTCTTCCTTTTAATAAATAAATAAATAAATCTAATAAATAAGCTTGTCACAAACCAGTACTGAGCCTACTGCAACCGTTTATCAACTTGCCTCCTGCAGGAGCAAATGTCTAGAGGCAATCTGTATAGCTGGTAAGAAGGTGATAAACTGTCACACCAGGCTCAGTGTTGGTATCTGGAGGCAGTTGTTTATCAGATCAAGTGCTTTATAAACTATCGATGAAAGGCTTCATGCCTTCCCTTTCCTTCCTGAATGTAAACTTATGTCTGAACACATTGGCTGGGAAAAAAAAGAATCATTCCTGAAGCATAGTTAGTTAATTTGAAAAAAAAAAAAAAAAAAAAAAGTCTAGGATCTGGAGATAATTCTAGTTGCATTTGATTAAGGTTAGGTACTGTCCTATCACCATATCAGCTTTAAAAGCATTAAAATCAGTGAGAATTTTGCTTTGAAGTCATCAGAAACAGTGTGAGTTCCACTCCTTTCTAGATGTCTGACCTTGGAAACAGTCTCCTATGTAGTCACCAAACACTACAAGTAACAGTATTCTTTATCAGTATGAGTGTTACAGCCTAGAATTGTTCAGGTTCACAACTACATAACCATTACAGGGTGACTAGTTGTTAACATAGGGCTTTATTGATTTGATTTTTTTTTTTCAAATTTAAACTGAGAAGGAAGCTGTTACTCTTGCACTGACATCAGCAGAATTATTGGATAAAGATCTCTGTGTACATCAGATTAAGAAAATACTTCAAACGTCCTGGGTACAAAATATGTAATTTAATGTCAAGTCTGGATTTCTTTGAGGACATTGGACTTACATTAACATAAGTTCTCTACCGATCATTCTAGATGGATTAGATGTTAAACAATTGTTACAGAACGTACAATATAGTCTTAAAGGCAGCCTGCATGTTCCTCAGGATATTATTACAAGATTCTTCATGTCTTTCTTCTAATGGCTTTTTGGATTTTCTGCTTTCAGCCTGCCACAACCAGCTTTACAAGTGTCCAAACGCTCTTTTTCACTGTTATTAATTTTTTTCTATTGTAAAACATTTCTGATCATTCTTCTCTCTGTCTAACTGCTTCTTAAGTTTATTGCCTTTCTGTGGTGCTGTTAGGGATTTTATTTCCCAACTGGTATTACTTTTTAACTACTCATGTAAATCTGTATCAGCTCAGATTCATGCAGAAAAAAACAATTTGTCACAAATCTGAAAAGGCTAAATGATCAAAGCAGAGCTTGCGGGCTGGGTACTTTCTTTCTCTGCCTTCTTCATCAGACCTAAAAATATTCTGTCTTCATTCAAAGTCTTACACTGCTCTGTGCTATAGACTTTATGTATGGCTGGGGAAATAAATGTATGGGTCAGTTTCTTGGTGTATCTGCAGGATCAGCAACATTGCACCCATTTGTAGAGAATGTGGCAGTAGCTGTCACAGGCTAATCACACAGCAAAAGTTCCAAAACAACAGTGCCACTGAAATCTGCCACTAAACAACAATGCCACTAAAATATCTTTATTGGTATGGGATTTGTAACTGTTTTAAATTTCTTGACCAAGACCAAATGTGGAGAGAAGGAATTTGGGGCCCAAGTCAGGATGTATAGCCTGAAAAGGTGCCATCCTTAGTGTCCTCTGTGCTGGAAGGTTTTGCTGGCAGCGGAAAGACACAGTAAAAGATGACAAAGAAGCTGTAATTTGCAGTCTAGTGGATTAACATCCAACAATATTATGTGGGGTTAATGCTGCTGACCTGTGGATACCAGTGACTGAAGGCTGTGGCCACCAGTATCTGCTGGAGTTGTGTGGGAGAAGAAATCACTGAGAGCAGCCTTGCAGAGAAGGACTTGTTTTTTTTGTCGGATGAAAAGCTTGACATGAGCCAGCAGTGCACGACTGTAGCCCAGAAGGCCAACTGTGTCCTGATCTGCATCACCAGAGAAGTGGCCAGCAGGGGAGGGAGGTGATGGTTCTCCTCTGCTCTGCCCTCGTAAGGCTCCACCTGAAGAATTGTGTCCAGGTCTGGGGTCCCCAGCACAAGAAGGATGTGGAGCTTTAGAGCTGGACCGGAGGAGGGCCACAAAGTTGATCGGAGGGCTGGAGCACCTGTCCTGTGAAGAAAGGCTGGGAGAACTGGGGCTGTTCATAGATGGTCTTTAAGGTCCTTTCTGAGCTGAGCCATTTGATGATTTTATGATAACCAAAGGTAAACGTTGATAAATGGCACTTACCTAATTCTGTTACTAGAGGCATAGAGTCAGTCTCAAGACATGGTGTGGCACAGTGCTGTGAGGGTCCAGCCTCTGTGACTTCCAACAGGCAGGGACCAGTGTCTTTAGTCAGTCGCTGTCATGGATTTATTCTAAGGACATCCTGTGACCCAAATTCTGCCCCTGGGCATCGTGGTGTCCTCACAAAGGTCATGGTTACATGTCCCAGAGCAGACTTTGGCCCCATTTGCCATATGGGAGCTGGAACATTATATTTTTTCTGAATGTCCTTTTTGTTTATTTTTGCATTTCTATTAAAAGTTCAAATGAAGAGCTATTTAATGACCCAGCAGAGCCAGTTGGCTGCAGGCTTCCCTGCTGCTCTGCTATGCGTCTGCTCATGAATGAATTTTTGGATTTGAGGCAGGTTTCCAAGGCCCCTGTGATGGTCCCAATTTAGCTGAATTTGTTTATTACTTGACATTCCTAAATACTAATGTACTATTAAAACTACAAGGCCAATCTGGAAGGAAAGATCAAAATAGGTAACAAAGTCACTTCTCTGCACAGTGACCAGGACAGAGTTCTCTTGTTCCTCACAAACTTGTTTCCTCTCTTTAGAAATGCAAAAAACTCATTCAGTCACTGCTCTCTGGCTCTGCCAGCTAATTCCCACATTGGGGCAAATTTCATCCCTGTGAATTTGCTTTTTTCTCATAGTCACTACGTCATCTTCCCCTTGTCTCCCCAGTATGCTTTGTACATCTGCATTGCTCTCAGGATTTTCTAGGTGCAGCAAGGAAAAGGAATGGCAGAGCTCCAAGGATTGTTCCTGGCTTTGTCAGCTCTCCTAACCTTACCACATCTCAGCTTTCACCTCTGGAAAATGAAAGGAGGATAGTAGATTTTTTAAAATTACATGAATATAAGTTCAGAGATTATGAATATATTAGTATTGTTACTATCATATGCATGGCTAAATGGCTTTCCCCTCTGATAAGTGCTTTGTAGACACAGAGGGAATTGAATCTGCATATGCATTTATAAACACCACGTGCACCTTGACTTACTTATTTTGCTGACAGATCTTGCTTAACTTCACAGAGTTAAATAAAAACTGTCAGAGAGGGGAAGAGAGGGACAAACATATTAGAGACTTGCAACATCCTGTACTCAGCATGGCAGAGGGGAATTTTGAAGAGGGTTGTAATGTAAGTAGCTCTGCAGGTGTCATGGGCAAAAGCATGGGTCTGCTGGTGAACGAGCTGACTGGTAGGCATTAAAAGCTGAGGAAATTACAGGAGAGAATAGAACAGCTAGGTAGGATGGGGCAAAGATGTCAAGGACCTTTGAGATGAAAATGAGGTGCTTGCTTTGTGTGCCTGGGTTATGAGAATCCTCAAGTCCTAAACACCAGGTAGATGCTGCATGTGTGGTGCCAGAGCTTAAGGCACTGCTTGGCAAGCCAGCAGCAGAGGAGAGTCCTCTGTGGATGTCCAGCATAAGGACAGCTGCACTGATGCAGCTGATAATGCTGCTGCCCACATAAGTCAGGGTCACTGGAGACCCATGGCTAACAAAAGATACGTGAGTCACCAAGGCAAACTCATGGTGATAGTCTGGTATGTGGAAATAATTGAATGTCTCCCAGCAGGGCCTGAAAGCACAAACAAAACCCTGCCTAAAGCGCTGACAGACTGACCTCAGCAGATGTATCATCCCACATTACCAGATGATACTGAAGTTGTTTTCAGGTGTGAATTTGTTTGTTGATAAAACACTATAAAAATCTAAACATATTCAGAAAATAAAACATCAAATCTCCTTTTGTTCCATCTGTTCTGGATATCTCACAGGACTCTTAAGGGCCTGATTCCCACATGGCCTGAATCTGGGGAAGCCTTTTACAGAAGCCTTGCTCCGGAGTAAAACAAAGACACATCATTTATACCTCTGTGATAAGCACTTAGAAATGTTGTGAGGGAGTTTATGTAGCTACTGGGATCATTGACTCACTTATGCATCCCTAATCTGTAGAACGAATATTTCCAGTTGTGGTTTAACCCAGCCGGCCGCTAAACACCACACAGCCGTTCGCTCACCCTCCCGCCTCCCTCTCTGAGATGGGGGAGAGAAATGGAAACTGAAGCCTGAGAGTTGAGATAAAGACAGTTTATTAAGATAGGAAGTAATAATAATAATAATAATAATAATAATAATAATAGTGTGTATGAAACAAGTGATGCAGAATGCAATTGCTCACCGCCTGCTGACTGATGCCCAGTCTATCCCTGAGCAGCCGGCCCCCCACCCCGGCTAGCCACCCCTATATACTGTTTAGCATGACCCCAGATGGTACAGAATACCCCTTTGGCCAGTTTGGGTCAGCTGTCCTGGGTCTGTCCCCTCCCAGCTCCTGCTGCACCCACAGCCTGCCCCCTGGCAGGACAGAGCGAGGAGCTGAAGAGTCCTTGGCTTGGTGTAAGCACTGCTCTGCAACAATGAAAACATTGGCATGTTATCAGCCCTCTTCTCATCATAATCCAAAACATAGCACCCTACCAGCTACTGGGAGGAAAATTAACCCTGCCCTAACTGAAGCCAGGACAGTGCAGAAGCAGGGTAACGTGATTATGTGGGAGGAAAAGAATGGATAACGGAGCACTGAGAACAGTGCGTGCGAGCAGTGAGCAGGGAGGTCTCACTGCTAACAGCCTCCGTTCTCTGCTGTGCCCAGCATCCGTGGCTAAGTTTACTACGTGTGCCATATTACACAGGAATTTGCAAAGTCCTATATCCTTCAATAAATTCAATTGGAACAGAAATTTTTCCCTATTGTCTTTGGACAGAAGAACCTTCTCCATAGAAGCTGTGTGGGAGACCAGCTCCTTCACTGTCCCTTTCCCCTGTTCTTTGCCTCCAGTTCCTCCCCACTCCCCATCTCCAGCTGTTCCCAGCTTCAGCTCCCTTTCAGCATGTCTCTTGCTGGCTCTAACAGTGCAGAAATATGTTTGTGGCAAGGGCAGCAAGGACTGGAGCAGCAGGGAGTCCACAGTGGCAGAGCCCTGGCCCTGCTCCGAGGGTAGCAGTGGTGGCAGGAGGGGCTGAGGAGTAGTGTGTGCAGGCAGGGCAGTAGGTGGATTTTGTCACTGTTTGGCTCTGGAAGGAAGGGGGTGACAGAAGAGGACCTGTTAAACGTGTCTGCTGGGTGTTTTCTATATCACTATGGTTGCTCTGATCTGTTTCTTGTTGGCAAGGCCCCAAGGAGCTGTTTGGCAGATGGGAACAGGGTTCCCCGGCCGTGTCCCTTAGTATTCCCTTTACACCACCGAGTGCACGGGGGTTAACACTGTCTGGAAGAGAGAAAGGGTTGATGTGCAGCTCAGAACACGGCCTCAGAATGACAGCAGCAAGCAATGAAAGAAAGAGAATAAGAAAAGCGCATTAGACAAGGCCTGTGATTTGTTTTGGTATTTTTAATGCTTCCCTCCATGAAAGCAAAGCTCTTTCAATCAGTTTGACCCCCGTCATTCCGGCTCTGCTACACATCACACCAAATATTTACTCTGCTAAATTGCATTGCTAGAGTCTCATTGGCATCTTGTCTTTGAAGTGATATTCTAGAGCTTTCATTTTGTCGCTGGAAATGCCTACATCATATCCCATCGTCTGCCCCTTACAGAGCTCCAAACCCCTGCAGGCACCAAACCTCCATGTTAGGCTTCTTAACTGCAAGCCTGAGAATCAAAAGAGCCTTCACGCTGGCACATCAATCCGGGAGCTGAGATACTGACCCCATGTGTGAAATTTTGATTGGTTTTAGCTAATTTTGCATGACATGTCCCTACCAATCTCCCCAGTCTCAGTGATTCAGCAGCATCAGACACAGTGTATTCATGTACTTTAGGCCAGTTCTCCCAGCTCTGCTCTTCTGAAAGGTCTTCCTTTGACAATCAGACATGCCTTTCCCTCCTGCGATGATGTCTGGAAGTGCTGACAGCCTGCTTAGGGAAAACAAGGAAGAAATGCTCACCAAGTTTGTTTGCTTTTTGAGCAAATCTTGTTGATTATCAGCTAAAGCAGTCTGTCTAGAGACCAAATTAAGTATTCACACACAGCTTCATGGAGTTACAGTTTGGAGCCTGTGAATTAATTAGCATTTTTTCTGAAGAGCCACAGCCTGACAATTCAGAGCTACAATTCGTAGCTCTTTGACTTTGATAAACAGACAATGTACACAACAGCTTCCTAGGACTATGGTAGCCTACTTAGCTCTGCAAAGCGCCGAAAACAGAAGTAGAACTTGCCAAAAGTAAGGCAACACAATTCCTAAATGCTAGACATTATAGCAGTAAAGGGACTTTGACATTTTAAACAAATTAAAAATTCTATTTGCACTATGGATGGGAAAAAAAGTGAACTCCCATAGGAGGATTTGCCTCTCAGCTACATGGTATAAAGCAGATCCAGTACAGCTTGGGCAGCTTACCGGTACCAGTATGAACTGTGCCATTCCTAAATAGTAGCTGGGCAGTTAATAAGAGTAGCAAATATGGAGGCAATGTGTCCTGTTATTCCTATTTTGTTCCAGAATTTGTCATGTGTGCTTGCCATGTCTCAACTTCAAGAAAACTGTTACCTTTGTTAATTGGTTCAGCAGCTAGACCTTGGATGTGAACTGTGGATTGGATGCTGCATAAGTACAAAAAACAGAGGATCCCTGTTTTGAGGCAATTGCACTTTAGAAATGTGAGACAAAGATAAGGAAAAGGGACATAAAAGACATTGTCCTCTTCCTCAGAGTGCAGTGATTTATTTTTCCCCATCACTTTAGTTTGTAGGACTGAATCCTGAAATGATAGCCAGTGTCCATACAGCAGGAGTGCCTAGCTGTAATAACACACAAATGTGAAGCAGGGGAATTTACCATCGTGAACAGCAGTGTTAGTCACCAAAGCAGATATGGTAGCACCTGGATTTTCCTTCTAACTAAGATGCATTTCTTTCTTTCCTGAGCTTTTTACTGAACGTGGCAGGCTGTGCCATGAGAGGCCTCTCACTGTTGGTCATCTTATTAATGATCCCACTTTTCGTTTAAAATAACCTAGCTGTTATTTTACTCCTTATTCACTACACACGGCACTGTCATATGTTTAGCTTTTCTTTTGCTGCTCAAATATAACTTAGCCGTGATAGATTCTATCTATACAGAGATTAAAGTTCTTTAGGAAGAACATAAAATATTTAAAAGACTTTGCAAAAGTTAACTCTTAGATTAAATATAATTTAGGATTTATGGGATTAGGATTTTTTTCCTGAGTGCCTTCTGTGAGACAGTAGGAGTGACAGACAGCCTGTGTGTCCCATGTTGCTTTTTTCCCAGACATCGGCGGTTTTCTCTTTTTACCTGGGAAGTTGTGCTTGCTGTGCTTTGTATTTATATGCAGCTTTGTTTCACTGCTCATTCTCACTAAATCTTTTCACTCCTTCCTAGAGCAGAACTTCCTCTGTATCCCCCATGACCATGTTCCAATGCTGTAATGCTCTAAGCTTCAAGAAATATCACATTTTGAAGACTTCAAAATCAAATAGTTTGAAGAGTAAACATCTCAGTTGACTTATGTGTTGTATGTCTGTTGTGTTTTTTTGTGAAATCCCACAACTGGAACTGCAGCCTCTAAGCCAAATTCATTTTGAGATAAGCAAATATTGGTAAGTTAGCTTCAGAGGAGATGCACCAACTGGAAAGACTAATAAACTGCCCCTACACCTTTGTTGAGTTACTTCCATATCTTGGTCAGGCCGCAAACTAATTTCTGGTGCTCTGTCAGATTTTCATGGTGATTCTTGGAAACCTGCCAGCTGGGTTTCATGTGGGACATTTTTTGGTCCATCAGTATTCGACTGAACTTCAAAGAGAAATATTTGCTCTTCCTGGACTTTCTGAGCTGCTCTTGCAGTTTTGTTCTAATTCACAGAATCACAGAATCACAGAATTTCTAGGTTGGAAGAGACCTCAAGATCATCGAGTCCAATTCCTCAGTGCATGGGCTCTGTGTGGTGTCTCTTGGACTGAAACTGGAGCAATTTTTCAGGAGTAAGAGCTTCTAAAAAATATGATATTTAGCCTGTAGTATAAGTGGCTTGGCATCTGCAGATCATTGAAAAGGTGGTGATTAATCTTCAATAAATAAATAAATAAATCTAAAAAACCTAGTGGAGAGGTGGCTGAATATCATAATTTATTATTAGCAACCTGTGCAGAACCTGGAAAATGGACTCTTGCGATTTTAATATGTCATTTATTCCCCCAGTATTTAAAAGTTTTTTGTTTTTTTTTGTTTGTTTGTTTGTTTGTTTGTTTTTTTCAAACTACTACAAATGCATGGTACTGTGAAAATGGAAATATAATTAGCCATGTGGTTTATATTGGATTTGGTTCATATTAATTCAGTGCTAATATTGTTTAGTAAGAATATATTAGTTTAACTCTATTTTAGTTTAGACTTTCAGCTGAAATGGCAATTTGAAAGCATATTTTTAGTTTACAAGTCTGTTGAGGGTTGTGTTATAAAAAAGGGTACCAGGGTTGGAAATTATTTTCGTGTTTGGAATATCGTTTTGTGCATGATTAGTGTGTGGCCACTCTGCAGGTGTGGGGGTGTGCATTAGTCTTACAATTCAGCTCTTGCTCCATTTTGCATATGTTTTGGCTTGTAAATGGAGAGGTTCACTTCAGAATAAGATGTATCAATATAAAAGATCATTTTTATGCATTATATATTTTAATGCCAGTAGCCTCCCCTTTCCTTTGCAGGAGTCTTTGTTTCCATTTATGCACTTCCTAAAAACTGCTTGAGACTTGAACCTCAGATTCTTCCCTGAAATTTAAACTATTATCAGTGTCATCTCTCTGAACAACAGCACCAGATGGTCCTGATGGTGTCCGAGGTGCTGGTTCTCATACTGCATCTTCTGCAGACTCTATGAAGACAACAAAACACAGCAGCTCACCTATGTGACCAAAATCTTAGATCTGAGTCCCTTAATTGTATCCATGATCTAGGATGACAAAGCAACAAGGGTGGGAGGATTAGTCAATAAGAAGAGGTTAAGTGAATGTAATGTTTGGAAGAAAATTACTCTTGTGTTACTTCGTCTTTATAGCAACAATTGTAGGCTTATTATTATATGTAAATGAGATGGGAAAAGTAATTCAGCTAATCAAACATGGGATTTTGTTTGGCTTTGAAACAACTGCCAATAACCTGAAATTTGTTTGTTTGCTCGAGCTAAAGTTTCATAATATTCCCAGGCAACATAAACACAGCCTGGAAATCGCATCCCAGACCTATTCCCAAACCTCCCTTGTGTCTGGACTCCTGTTTGAGGAGTGGTGCAGTGAAGTGGAAAGTGAATGGATCTGGCAGGAAACCCATCAACAAAAAAGACTGATTTTCAGCCACATGTGTTCTTTAATGTTTCTTACTCTGTAAGCATTGATTTTGCCCCAGTGGAGGAGGTGTGAGACTGTAGCTGGAGGTGACACCCTGTTGCATGGCAGTCTAAACTTTTCAAGGAATCACAGACTGAAAAAAGAAAGAATGAAGAATGTATTCAGACATCGATTCTGCCATCCAATTCTTTCTTACCAATGGTTTTGCTGTCACATTTTGCTATTAAAAAAAAAAGATCAATTTTCCCCTCTCTAGCAGCTATGCAGAAGACTGAGTCAGCAGGTAGATATATCCAGAGGAGCCTGGGTTTCAGTTTATGCTCCTTTTTAACCCTGTGTCCTGATACTAAGCCACTCTGATTCTGGAGCTGTCTTTCCTGTACTGAGTTAAAGCAGAAGTTAAAGTAGCGAGTTCTTATATAAAACTTAGTTAATGCCCCCTCCTATCTCCCATTCTCAGTGACTACAGATTTCACTCTTCACAATGAAAAATGCACACTTTAAAACAAACAGCTAATTTTGAAGTTAATGTCAGTCTTCTCACATTTTTGGATTCAGTTTTCACCGTCCTCTCTCATACTGGCAACATTGTCAATTCTTTCATTTATATTACAGGCTTCAAAAATTATTTTATGTTGTTTTTGGCCTCAGTTCCTTTGTTGCAGCTAATTTCTCTCTCTCTCTCTCTTTTTTTTTTTTTTTTTTTTTTTTTAGTGCATCCTAAAGGCTTGGAAACTAACAGGCAAATAAGGAAAGCAAAGTTCTTTTATTTATTTCAAGCTTTCAGACCAAATACTATAATACTTTAGGACTGAAGTCAAGCTGTTTGCAAGCTCAGAGCTGACAATAATGTAGTACAACCAAGGAAATTTGCTCTGGAGCATTTCAGTTCCTCTGCGCCACCACGTATCTAGCCCCACCAGCTGCTTCTAAAACTTGTGCTTCAGCTGCCATGATCTTGTCATTAAAGGTGGATTTAAGTTTTAAGAACCTATGAACAAACCTTTGTACTTGCAACCAGAAGCTGGGCAATGACTCTGCATTAAGGTGCAAGCTCAGCTTTACTCCAGCGCCTGGTGCTAATCCAGTATAATCGAATGTTAGGTGGTATGAACTCCCAGCAGTTCCTTCAGAGAGATGCATCTATTTGTTTTATTGTTCAGCTGCTGCTTTTTGACTTTTAAAATCCCTTCCATGTTGTTTTTGTTTCCTATCCTTGCAGTGGTAGCATGAGGAAAAAAGCTGAATTTGACCACATCCATGAGGATATCAAGCATTTATACTTTACTGGTTTAGAAGCTTACTAAATTTAAACAGAAGCATTAACATGGCCTTAGGCTCTCTTGACAGTTATAAACTCTTCCTTAGGGGGATTTCAGTAATGCTTTCTAATCAGCTTAAGGAGTTAATTAAACAGCTGTCACTTAGCTTCTTAATTCGGGGACCTGATGCTAAATAAGATTTGAAATTAGTTATGCATGACTGAAGCATGGATTCTCTTATACAAATAAGATGGCTGCTGGCTGAAGAGGAGGAAAATCTAGGCCTTAATAAATAAATAAATAAATAAAGACAATATTCAAGGTGGTACCCTGGATTAATGCTCTAATGGCTGAATAATTGAAAAAAAAAAAAAAAAAAAAAAATTATGAGGAAAATGGAAGATGTTAGTGAGTGCCAAATAGAACAGATTTTCAGACAGCTATTCATTGTGATTTGGTAGCATGCCCTGGACTTTAGGAGATTTCAGTGATCACTTTGTTTTCTTCCCTACTGCAGCCTGTAGATGGCAAACCCCAAAGCCAAGGTACCTATTGAAAACAGAAGAACCATGCCCAATTTTAGAAGCTATGCGTTTAGCCTGGAAAAAATATATTCTACTATTGTAATCAAAAATGTAACTGGAAATCTGCTGTGCTTATGGAAGATGTATTAAGGTGCTGTGCTGGCTTTTTAATACTTTTTTTCCCCTGTATATTGTGGTAGGACAAGTATTTTTCGCCTATAGGGTACGAGCTGCAGATCAGGCCAAGTTATTTTGAGGAAACATGTCTGCAGGTCTTTTCTGAAAACAAGCTGGTGCTACAACCTCAGTGCTGCTTGTAGTGTTGTGAGGCTTGTGAGGGCTAACAGAGATTCAGCATTAAACTGATGTCTTGAGTCATGCTAAAATGCTTTTGGAAAAGAATGCTGACAGTTACTACTAAACTTTTCTTTGTATTTTACTATTAAACAAAGTGTTCCTGTTATAAATCTGATGTGGGGCCTCAAAGCCAAACATGAGTCAGTCATATATTTATTTATTTTAAAAGTCATTATTAATACAAACATTAGGAAATGTTGTGTACAGGGAGAGAACAAAGGGAAGAGAAAAATAGATTTATAAAGATACTGCTGAAGTCCTTTCTTTCACCCCAGGAATTATATGGCAAAAGATATCCGAAAGGAAATTAAATTGCAGAGAAGCTACCAATTAAAACTGAAAAACTAATAGGTGTTCACTTCTGCATTTCTATTGAAATAGATGCTTACTGCATGCATCTTCCAAATAGGTTTCTGCTGGAGGGCTTAATATGCTCAGCTATTTAATATGAGTCTCCTCAGTAGGCAAAGAATACTCTCTCGAGAATTGTCTTTAAAAATATTACCAATATTGAACATGGTGGTGATTTCAGAATAAAGATTCTATTCCAAGGTCTGGAATTCCATTCCATTCCAAGGTTTGGAATTCCATTGGTCTTCCATTTCTATTACATAAAGAAAAATGTTTTTGTATGATTGTTATGATTCTTTGTTTATGTTCGGGGTTCAATGTATGTGAATTATGCTACATAACGGTCAGAGAAAGATCAGCATTTTTTTAACAGCTGCTCAGGGAATCACTTTAAGTACTCTGAATATTTGGCTACAGCTTTGTAAAACCCATAAGTATTCCCATCTTGTAGTGCCGTGACATCATATCTCCTATAATCTATGTTAGTTATGAATAAAGAATATGAAATATTTCTTCAGAAGATTCTTTTATTACTTAAGCAGCAAAAAGTAACACTTTTAAATTAGTAACTATTTAGATATATAGCTTTTACATGCTGAGACTCTGAACTATAAATCTCTATATAGCTAAAAAAATATCATGTTTGTTTCCTCAAAATGAAATAATTTTTATGTGCTTTCACCATGGGAACATTAAGTCCTTTCTAGCCATTAAACAAATGACTGAAGAAACGTTTCACTCTTCCCCCATTGCATAAACGGGTGTAAATGGTTATTATGCCTCTGTGTCAAAGGGAGAGATGCAAACCAGGTGCCTAAAGAGATCATCCTCCAGGTCTATACACTTGGAGCTACTGAGCAATCTGCAAACAGAATATACAGCTCAGTTTCTCTGGCATAGATTTGCACAGCTTCAGACATTGCCAGCTTGCTTTGTGCTTCTTTTACTTTGGAGAAGTATTGGGTGCATTTGTTTTCCTGGGACTGGACGAGCCCTTATCTGGTAGAAAATCACCATAGATATTTCCATGCTGTGCATGGTTCTGAATGTATATCTGGAACATGGCTACAGACAAAAACTATAAAACCTTGAATATGGGATCTTTGATTTTAGATAAAGACAAAACAGGAATTTTCTTCCTTATTTTAGAAGCAGGTACGTGTATACTTATCTTCTGGTATTTAAGTATTTCCTTTAAAGTCCCTGAGATTATTGCCATGATTGGTGTAAATTCAGATCTGTTGGACTGTAGCCTCATACAGAAAGCTCTGGGACAGGACCTAAGTTACTGGACTTTAAAGCCACCCGAGACTTTGAACTTGCAGAAATTCCCTGTGTTTTGGATGTTCTTTGCACTTGCTGTTAAAAGGTGGCTGAGAAGGAACATGGGTAGTGGCAGTGGCATAGCTGATGTTTTAAGAAATTTGTTTTTGAATGTGTTTCCAGAGAGCAGCACGTACCACCTATATTAGGATAAAGTCTGTATTCAGAATATCCAAAGCCAGCACTCAGAATTAGGAAACTTTAAAGATATTCATGAAGCTTTTGAGAATCATTCTCAGTTAGTAACTCTTACCAAGGGAAATTACATTTGCCTTTGGTAAGCAGACCTCATTAATCACACAGTTTCAAAGGGTTGGTTATTAAACCTTCCTTTGCTTTAATAAAATAATTACAAAGGTCATATTGTAATGTACTGACTGGAGGAAGAAGGGCATTCCTACTTGGGGGAGCAGGTATTTTCAACTTGGCTTTATGGTACATGTATCTAGGCATGTGATATGGCCTCGAATAGTCCCAATGAAATTAGATTCATGCCCAAGTGTTTGTGAGATCAGGACCTGATACTTGGATTCTGTAATTATCATATAGCTTAATAGCACTTGTTCTGTCAAGCTGCCCGTATTTGCAGATCAGTCAAGCCTATAGGAGAGTGGCAAAAGTACCTAAATAACCTGCGTGTAGTAACTTTTCTGCAAAGCCCATATTTGAAATAAATAAAAGAACCTGGAAACTTAATTGCTAGTCTTCCAGAGATCCCAGTTGCCTGAACAATACATTCTCTTCTGAGAACAAATGCACACTCAAGACAGATGGGCCTTACGGTACAGCAGATATTCTCACCTTTCTATGAATTATAATTTCAAAATATCTGAGGGGCCTTTGTGCTGAGGGAGGGAGAGGATTTTCTTCTTAAGTTCTCTTTTTGTGAAATCCTATTTCACCCTCCCCTAAAGATCATGGTAAGAATGGGGAAACTTTAGCAAAGCAGCTATCAAAAGACCAGGATTTTTTTTTCCTTCTTTAAATATTGCTTTGAGTCTGAATAAAGCATCTCTATTTCTTTAAGTAATGGGAAACTGTCCTTTTGATCCATATGCTTTGAATGAGAGAAGCCTTAGCTTCTCTTCTTTAGCCCAAGAGGCAGTAGAGGGAGTCATCATCTCCTGGTAACTTGGTTTCGATCTTTTACTTCGCTGTCTTCCACAAGTGAAATCAGGTCAGTCTCAGAGCTCATAGCGGGAGCTATTTAGATAACAAGCAGTTAGCATATGGGGGGCTTTGGAAGCCTTTATGTCACAAGAGACAGCTGAAATCAAGAGCTTCTTGTTCTATGGGTTAGTCCGTGATTTGAAGGCATGGTTCTAAAAAGCTTAGAGACCTTTCCAGGAATGAGCAACATTCTGCAATAAGGAGATGAAGAATTCAGGGACCAGTCTGGGCTCCCTGTGTGTCATAGCACAAGTCAGTGATACCTGCTGTGCATGACTGATGTGACACCTAAGTAACCAAGGGTGCTGTTTAGCCTTGTGTTCTTCACATGATTAGAAATTAATGCATTTAAATTAGAAATGATAAATCGATTTGAAGGAATGCATTTTGCAATAATCCTCACAACAATGTTGTACCAGTAACATGCATCACTGCAGTGTTTGTTTAGTTCAGAGCCTAGACCTTCTCAGAGTCCTTCCTTTCTGACAGATGATGGTTTTGCATGAGTCTCATTGACAGATAAAGAAACAGTTGCAAACAAGTGCTAGCCCATCATTAGCAAACAAGAGCCAGGATAAGACCTAGATAACCTGACTGTGGTCTGATTCCCTACAGTCCTGTAGTGCATTAATGTGGGACCAGAATGCCAGCATTCTTAAAATTCGCTAAGTGTCAGAGGAGGAGAACACAGATCTTATCTGTCATGAGAGACATTGCCACTAGCCTACTCTACAAGTTGTGAACTGGGAGTCTGAAGTTGAATCTGCCAACATTGCATCCCCAAGACCAGCCTAAAGCCTGCATTTAAGACTAGAGTGGCTTCTGTGCATGGCCATCCCGAGCATCCAATGAAATGAAAAACATTTTGTGGGTAGAACAGCCAGACCTTAAGCCAGGTTACTTTTATGTGATCAGCATGGTCATTAGTGAGCTCAGGATGGAGACTTCAGCATAGCTAGATGCAAGAGACATCTTGTTAATGCCATGCAGCACTTCTTGGGTGTTAGGATGTTTGAACACTTGATGAGCAGTCATTAAAGAGCAATTAGAGTATGCCAGATGTGTTACCAGCCATCAATCAGAACTGGAAGCTTGGTTCCAGGATTAAAGGGAGGAAGTTTGTCCCTTCAGCCTACGGTGCTTGGAATAACTCTTAAAATAGACATTAAAAATTAATGTAAAGATGAATCTAGGTGGTATTAATGAAGTAATAGCAACATATACTAACCAAAAGGGCTTTTTTTGATCTCTTAGGAAGCAGAGATCCTGAATACAGCTGTTCTCACTGGGAAAACAGTGGCTGTCCCTGTCAAAGTGATCTCTGTGGAAGATGATGGGACTGTGACTGATCTTCTGGAATCTGTGGAGTGCAGATCATCAGATGAAGATGTCATTAAGGTAGGCCCTTACTGCTCCACTGCACAAAGGGAGAGGCCCTACAAAACAGTGATTTTTTCTAATGTGACAAGTTCTTTCTGCTTCCTAACTGTTCTGCTGCTGAGAAACAAAGGTTTATTATCTATGTACAGCAGAGCAATAAAACAAACAGAAAATCACATATATTCTATCTTGCATGTCAAATAGTTGGAACTGTTTGTCACTTCCCACTTTTGAAGTATTTTCAGAGCTCATTCCACCTCTGCCTTCTACTTTTCAGCTATATGGGCTCTGTGGGGGTCAGGAAGTTTGGTAGATCTTCTAGAGTAGGAAGTAATTCCTCTGAAGTTAGTTTGCTACATTGGAACAGGAGTTGTGTGACTCAAAGTTCAGGTCTCTTCTTAGAACCGACCCAGCAGTGTATTGCAAACAACATTAGGTTTAAATTCTGATTTTTCTTTGGTCACAACTGCTAACTAGAGGGTATCACAAAAAATACGTTGCCCACCAGTCATAGACTGGGAATTACTTGGTAAGAAACTTGACCAGTCCATTTACTCTGAACAACAGCTAAACTTCTTTCAAGACACATGACAGGAGATAATGTAAGGCTACTCCTAGCTTTTAGGAGTTTGTACTTCCCTACCCAGTGGTTAGGAGAGAGCCTGCAGGAAGCTTTCTAAGCCACCATTTTACTGCTGAAATCTCAGGGTCAGGTTGGACACTCAAGACATTTGCTGCTTCATGAAGACTTTCAGCTTGTACTAGTAAACACTAAAAGCTTTTAAGAAGCCCTGCATATTTCTACTCAGCTTGGTTAATGGTTTGCACACATTAATGGTAGAGGAAGACATGATCAGCCATGGAGATACAGTAGAAAGTATTCCAGCCGTGATTGTCACATGAGCAGAAAAAATGAGAGACATGGTTACAAATAAAAGTTAAAATTGAATTTTTTTAACATATCCAGCCTGTCACAAAATGATTTGAAATACTACGGGCAACCCCTTCAGCTGCTGGAAATCACTGTTATCCCATTAACTTTTGTGAACTGCACCATATTGAGGACTTGGCCTTTGTGAAATTTGCCTTAGCCTAAAGCTGACTGGAATGCTAAGCTTTCTCCTTACATCAGTTCATTTTAATTTAGATTCAAATGGCTAAGGGTATCGTTAATTCCAAAGCAAGCCTCTCTGTGCCCCATTAGCCAAAGAAGACTCTTCCTGTGGAGCTTTTTTAGCCTGTAAAGGAAAAGGAGAATGTAGGTGCTTGTTTGTTAATGTCATATGGGAGAACTAATGAAAGTTTGAGAAGTAACATTATGTCAGAGAGGGAATGACAACCTGGAGCAGGGAAATTGAAGAACAGAGCTGGGTATGGGTTTTAAATGACCTTTCTTTTACTATCTCTAAACATATTTAACTTTTTGCCATGTTGACATTCATTGGGCTTGTTTTAAACAATTTCTTTATGATAATATTTTATACACAAGATGAGCCCATGCAATTCAGAAGTCCAGCTTTTTTTTGTGTTTCCATTTTAGAATCTACTCAGGTCTTCTGGTCTAAATAGCCACCTATACTGATATTTTCTGACTAAATGTGTCTTTCTGGCTGTCTTAATCCAAAGTCCTTCTTGTTTCCATGAAGCCATTTAGAATCTGGTAAATCTGCCAAATAAAGCAAACGGATGAACTGAATCTAGAATTAAAAACAGGAAGAAATCATTTGGTTTTCTTGCCTTGTGTTGTGGAAGCTAATGAACTAAGTCTTCACTCACATTAATTAATTACATTTTCATTTTATTCAGAGAGTTGGAAAAAATAATTTGAAAGCAAGTATATGATTTGGAAGATATTTGAAGCATCAATTTTGTTTTTCAAACTTCTATTTTATCAAATGTTTTGGCATACTCACTGGGTATTTGTGAAATGGTTTTGGCTGATGTAAATCTGCAACAGTTTGTAGTATATATGTTTGGCTCGTACCCTGGAAAAGAGCTTAATGTGGTAGCACTTCTTATGTATATGTCTATCATCAATTGTAAATACATGAATATACCAATAAAGGTTTCTGTGCTTCCTGTTATTCATATATACCATTGCACAATGATGATAATGATAGAAAAAAACAGGAAATAGGAAATCTAGTCAGGGATCAAGGTGTTCTAGGCTTCTGCAGACATCCCACTAGAGTTCACTCCTCTGCAGTAGAAAGGCAGATTTCAGCAGCCTTAAAATGAGTCACCAGTTTAAAGTGAGTTTTTAATTGAAAATGCCTCTCTGAGTTTTCAGTTTACCTGCTCTGTTTCAGACCAAGTCTTATTCACAGACATCTTATATAATGAAGACAAAGTTATATAATTAACGGCCAGCCTTCAGCATGCAACAGTAATTAGAGTTTCTGTTCTCTGGGTATTGGAGTGGTGAATATAAAATGGAAGAAAATGTCTGCTTTAAATGCCCATTGAAATATAAAGTTTAAGATTACATTTCTAATATCTTCACTGTTGTTGTTTTTCCATGGACCTGTTGTGTAATATTTTTTTTTCCTATTTTTTCTGTGTTGATTAATGATGAATTTAAACTCATTTTCCCTGCTCAGTGTTGGTATCCTCATTTGACTTTTGGTTCCAGCAGCTGCATTTATTACTCATTTTTTTCACTGGGGACTTCAAAGTACTCTAGAGATCCAGACCAAATTCTGAACTGACTTTTTGTCTGCCAAACTGCATCTACTTGAACTTGGTTAAATAAGTCAGGACAGAATTTAGTCCATTAAAACAATATCATTAATGGTAAATGATGTCTGAAATGATTTAGCCCACAGTGACAGAGTAATCATGCCAAAAAGTGGAGGCAAGGTATAGATTCTGTTTCACAAATGAGGAATATGAAACACAGAAAAATTTCAAAGTGCTATAATGAAGTTTTGACCATTGGAGTAGATGGTAACATTTGTTCTGATCTCATGGGAAAGAAAGAGATTAGTGATCAGGTTTTTTTTTTTTTTTTTTGGTGAGTTGTTCCTGTGTATCAAAATCTCAACATCATTTAAATCAAGACTGAGGAGAGGAAATAGAAAAAATCAGCATGTTCTAATCTTTCATTTTGAAAGGCATTTCCATTTCAAAATGTCCCCTTTTTTAGCCTTACCAAAGCATAGATGTCTCAAAAGCATCACTTTCCAATGCTGTGTTTTCATTTTTTTCATTTGATGAGTTAATTGAAAAACTGCATTTCAGTTGCCCTGAAATGAAAACTCTTTGAAATTAATTTTGTTTGATCAATTAACCAAAAATTCCAATATATTCTCAGCTCTGTCCAGAAGTTACTTGCCAGAAATCACATAATGAATGGTGCCAGCACTGGGAACAGAATACAGTTTCTCTGGCCCTTTCTTACGCTACGCTGTGTATTTTGTGGAGGATTGCATTCAAAATCTGTATGTTATCCAAAATTGTGTGCTTTTCTAACAAAATTCCTTAGCTTTTTACCTTCTAGAGCATCTTGTATTTTACATAGATCTCAGATAAGGATGTGAGCAGGAGGTGAAATGGGTTAACTTAAATCTGTATTACAGGCAGACTCCTGGGCGCAGAAGGAGTGAAAGGAGATTCCTTACTACTGATATCCTTTGCCCAACCTGGGGCTTACCACAGAGCCACGGGGATGTGTACCAAGTGCAGAGGCTGTGCAAGAACATGTAGCATGACCTTTCTCTCTGAATTCCCATTTCCCAAAGCAGCAGCTCCACAAGCGGTTCTGGCCGTGGGACAATTGCCTAGAGTTTGTGCCTGTCCTCTGCAGAGCCCGATCTGCCTGGTCCTGCGCGAGGAGGGAAGCGGTGATGTTTCCTTCCCCCTGTGCTGTTTGTCAGCTGGCTGCAGAGATGCAAAGCCAGACTGCTTCAGCCACAGTTCCATGGTAGGAAGTTACATCAAGTGATGCCTTAATAGCTGCTTTGTTCTGTTCGCTTTGGACTGTATTAGAGGGAGTAACAATGCACTCAGCTGTCTGTAAAATATTATTGCAGACAAACAAATCTTCCAGTAACACTTAGTCTGGTTATATCAGCAACAAAATAACTTCTTTCTAACCAAGTGATAGACTTTACAAAAACTGAAGTATCAGAGCATCTAAAATAGCCCGAAGCAGACAGTGTTTTAAAACATCAAACTTTTAGTAGCTGTTTCTCTTCTTCCTTACTCTTGGTGCACTTCAGGGGAAAGTTAATTCTTTTAAAGTCGGTGGAATGACAGAGTATAAAATCAAAGGGAGAAGATAATCGGGTCTAGGATTTTATCTGCTCCTTAGGTTAGCATTGACAGTTCTAGTGCTGCTGCTTTTAGCAGTGGTATCGCTAGTGACAGTCCATTTGATACTCTTTTTGCAATGCATTCTTGGATGCATGTGATTACACAAGTTTTCAGTTGCAGCTTTCAAATGGAAAAGATAACCATCACGGCTGCAGATCAAGGTATGAGCCCCAGAAATGGAGGTACTGCAAGGATAGACAAAAATTTAAATACAAGGTGTGAAGAATCCCAATTTCCCTATTATCTCACAAGTTTAAGACATGTTATGAGTGATTTGCGATGCATGTTATGGCTTGATTGATTCTAATAGCCCACGCAGTCAAATGGATAAAGTGGAAATGGAAAAATGGTATTCACCCTGGCCTGGTGCTTGTTCCTAGGGTGAGGAGAGGGACAGGAGGAATGTAACCTGCAGGGGGGGCAAAGCAGGTGATAGAGAGTAGTAAAGAAGAGCAAGCCCCTGTTTCAGAAGCCGTGATCTATTAAACTAATTAACCACAGTGTGTAATATTCAGGAGAGGTTGTCATATGGGTTTTGATCACTGAGGGTTCAGAGCATCCAAGTGGAAGTGAAAAGCAGATGTGGTCAACACAGTTTCTAGAATTATATCAAAGAAAATACTTTCACAATAGCAAATGGGATTTTTTTTTTAGATTGAACACTTGCATAGAATATGGTTATGAAGGGCTGAATTTTGTAATGTGAAAATAAATCTCTGCCTTGGGGGTTGGGTGAAGATCAAGTTCAATCTGCCATGGTTTTCCACAATATAATGTGGTTTCTCTCACCAGCTGAACTGCCTTATTCCATTCCAAACAACTTTGATCTGCCTTGAAACAAACATTTGATTTAAGTCTGCAAATGGATGTTTTTATTTTCTGCAATGTCTAAACATTTCATTTTGTTAGAAAATGATGAAATCATGTCCTGTCATTTCAGCTCAATTTCAGTATTCCTGACACCAGAATCTTTCTGAACTTTTCAACTTAGGATGAGATTTTCAACTATGAGAAAGAAAATACATTTTCTGATCTGCTTTGGTAATCAGGATATAGGAAAAACTAAGGAACATGCAGTATCAAAAATAAAAGTTGCAATAATAATTGTTGAGTTCAGTCCATGTGCTGTTAATATTGGTTTTAAAAGGAGCAGAAACAATTTGAATATCGCTCTGGTATGAAGAGTAGGCATGGCAAAGATGAGTTCTGAATGTAAAAGGGATATAACTGTCCCACATCTCCCAGGAACTGGGATATAAATGAAAGCTAAACTGGAGCAGCCACCTGGCTCCAAAACAGAAACTTGCATTAATCATTAAAACTTGTGAATATTTTTTTTTCTCTCAAAAGTTCCCATTAGCTTTAAAGCTTTTGTGTTCTTCAGTTCCAGTGGCCGTCTGCCACTTTCTTTTAGATGTGGTTTTTACAGCTCCTTGTGCCTCTAAGCCATCCTCCCAATCATGACACAAATCTGTGTTGCTTTATTACAACCTAGTAAAAAGTTACAATATGCCATATAAATTATTGTCTTCTCAGCCCTATTTAGGATTTTTCTGGACATCATATACATCATAGCCACTAAATGACTTTGCTTTTGTTTATCATTTGTAGGAGTGTACAGTTATTATATTATCTATAGGAAGGATTGGTCTTATTAAAATAAAAAGATTTTTGACAAGATATTTTCAGCTGTTTTAAGTATGTTTAGATCCTCCTGACTGTATCAGCACTGTATTGATTAATATTAGCTGAAGATTTGGTTGGTAATCTGGAGTTAGTAGAGAAACTATGGATAAGATCTGAAACATGAATCACCCTGAATATTAGATACGGGATCCTGTGACGGTTTTACTCGGGTGGGCGGCTGAGTTCCACCACAACCACTCTCTCACTCCCCCTCCTCAAAGAGGAGTGAGGAGAACATACGATGAAAGGAGCTCAAGGGTTGAGATAAGGACACGGAGATCACGCAATAATTATTGTGAGGGGCAAAACAGACTCAGCATAGAGAGAAAGTAAGATTTATTGCTTATTACTAACAAGCTAGAGAAGTGAGAAACAAAGGAAAGAAACCAAAAGCACCTCCCCCCCCATCCACCCTCTTCCACCTCCTCCCCCTGAGGGGCGCAGGGGAACGGGGGAATGGGGGTTATGGTCAGTCTATAGCACTTCTTCTCGGCCGCTCCTTCTCGGTCACTCTTGTCCCCTGTGCTGTGGGGTCCCTCCCACAGGATGCAGTCCTTGCCGAACTGATCCGGCGTGGGCTGTCCACAGGCAGCAGCTCTTCAAGAACTGCTCCAGATATGGGTCCGTACCACGGGGTCCATCCCTCGGGAGCAAACTGCTCCAACCTGGGTCCCCAACGGGCAGCAGCTCCTGCCGGGTCACCTGCTCCTGCGTGGTCTCCTCTCCACGGGCTGCAGGTCCGGCCCGGAATCTGCTCCGGCAGGGGTCTTCCACAGGCCGCAGTCTCCTTCGGGGCACAGGCTCCACCGTGGTCTCCTCCACGGGCTGCAGCGTGAAACCCTGCTCCACCGTGGTACTCCATGGGCTGCAGGGGGACATCCTGCTTCACCATGGTCCTCACCACAGGCCGCAGGGGACTTCTGCTCCGGCGCCTGGAGCATCTCTCCCCCTCCTTCACTGACCTTGGCACCTGCAAGGCTGTTCCTCACTCCTCTCACCCTCCCAGCTGCTGAGTGGTGCAGCATTTTTTTCCCTGTCTTAAATATGCTCTCACAGAGGCGCAAAACAACATCGCTTATTGGCTCAGCTCTGGTCAGCAGTGGGGCCCTTACCAAACATGGGGCAGCTTCTAGATCCTTCTCACAGAAGCCACCCCTGTGGCCCTCTGCTACCAAAACCTTGCCACATAAACACACTACAGATCCTTGGAGGACTCCTAGACTTCTTAGAGAGTATTGGTAGAACACGGTGCTTTTTTAGGCTGTACCTATATGAACGATAAAAGAGTCTATCTATGCTAGGTAGTCTAAGAGGTCAAAAGGACATAATGAGCTCAGGACTTGTAATCATGTCTACTACTTTCTTCTTCACAAGTAATGAAGAAAGGAAGTATGCTCTAGTGGGCCCACTGGGCTGGGATTTTAAACATTACATATTCTAATAAGAGCTCAATCTGCACACATTGTGAGACTTTTGATTTTCATTTCATTTGCCTATGCCTTAATAAGATTAGATAACAGTTGGAGAACCAATTGGATGTGTTTTCAGCTTCTGCATTGGATTTATCTGGTTATAGTGGAGCTTCTGGCATATACTTTCAGCTGTGACATCGGTGTGCTATTGTGATCTTTGCCAAGTCATTTATTTGATCTATCTTAGCATACGCACTTACAAAAGATGTATAATGGTTCTGAATTACCTTGACAGATAAAGAGTATTAATACTAAATCCTTGAAAAGTGCTTTGAGATCTTTGCATAAAATGGACAATCTAAGCATAATCATTATGATTGTTAATAATATACATACCCTTAACTAGGACAGAGCACAGCCTCTTTAGGAAGCACTCCTGTTAAATTTAACTTACAGCATGTAAAAATTAGTGTCATGAGTGGCTGAGTGAGGATTCAGAAATATTTTCAGATTTCTTATGTAACAAAGTATGTGCAGGTCTGCTGATTTCTTCCCTTTTATCCAGTATCTGGACCATTTTGTATTAGTTTCTGAGACCACATTGAGGCAAGCATGTAACTCTCTTTGCCTGAAAATTAACAGGTAAGGACTTTGTATACAAATTTGTCCCTTTCCAGAGATATTTTTGGTGTGGAATAATCAAATAATGATAATTTAAAAATCTATCCTTAAGCTCCTCAGAAGCAGTATGTTTTGGAGGCAGATGCTTTTCAGTTGTTTCATTCTGTCAAGTACAGTGTATGTAGTCTTGGCTTGCTCTCTCAGCTCTTCCCTAGTTTTCCATTCTGACATTTGGCTACCCCCTTGTTCTCTTTGCAGTTATTTATAAAATCCATGTAGTGCTTCTGAAGGATTTCCAGGAGCATGACAAGGTAAACAAGTAAAGTACATCTGAAAACTACTTTCAGATGTCAGAATTCAAGGGGTTATCCGAGTACGGTTTATTTTAGTAACTAATTATCTGTAATAGTGTCGTGCTTTACACATGTGAGAGGATCTGGTCTCTTCCTAGAATAAGAAAGATTGTGGCATGGGTGTTTGTTTGTAGGATACTTTAGTCCTGTTATTTTTCTCACATCAGCTACCCATGGAAATGCTGAACAGCTTTCCCATTTCAGCTGTATTTTGCAATATTGTCTTGTTTAACTGATTGTTGGATGATAAACCTCCTTTTTAAAGCTATTTAGGCATCCAAATCCTACTAATTTAACTGGGAATTAGAAACCTAAACACCTACCAAAACTGGTCTCAATGGCTATTCATTTTTTGTTAAAGTATAACCATGCAAGTTATACAAGACGCTGGAGTGCAGCCCCGCAGAGAGAGATCTGGGGGTCGTGGTTGACAGCAAGTTGAATATGAGCCAGCAGTGAGCCCTGGCAGCCAGGAGGCCAACCGTATCTTGGGGTGCATCAAGCACGGCATTGCTACTCGGGCAAGAGAAGTGATTGTCCTGCTCTACTCTGTGCTGGTGCGGCCTCACCTCGAGTACTGTGTGCAGTTCTGGGCACCACAGCACAAAAAGGACGTGAAACTGTTGGAGAGTGTCCAGAGGAGGGCGACAAAGATGGTGGAGGGCCTGGAGGGGATGAGGTATGAAGAGCGGCTGAGGTCACTGGACCTGTTCAGCCTGGAGAAGAGGAGGCTGAGGGGGGAACCTCATCGCGGTCTGCAACTTCCTCGCGAGGGGGAGTGGAGAGGTGGGTGACCTTTTCTCCATAAACACCAGTGATAGGACCCGTGGGAACGGGGTAAAGCTGAGGCAGGGGAAGTTCAGACTAGATATCAGGAGGAGGTTCTTCACTGAGAGGGTGGTTGCGCACTGGAACAGGCTCCCCAATGAAGCAGTCACTGCACCAAGCCTGTCGGAATTTAAGAAACATTGTGACTGTGCTCTTAGTCACATGGTCTAACCTTCTGGGTAGACCTGTGCGGTGCCAGGAGTTGGACTTGATGATCCTTATGGGTCCCTTCCAACTCGGAATATTCTATGATTCTATGATTCTATGCATTTAGACCAGGTGGGATAATAGAGAAAGCTGACATTTTCTCCCAACTTTTATAAATTCTTCCATATAGTAACTGTTAAAAATTAGCTGATTACTTGTGTGCAGGCAATTATTTTGCAACTGTATATGATGATGTTTGAGTAAATTTAGGGTATCCTCTTTAGACTTCTGGAATTGGGTGCATTCAGCAATTTCTTTTTGCATTTTTGAGCATGTAAAAAGCTGTTGTAGTGTTTGAGATTTTGTGCAGAACTGGAGTTGATACTGAAAATGAAATCTATGAACACGACGTTCTATTACATGCTCCACTTCATTTTAGTAAACACCAAAGAGAGAGAAATGAAACTTCAGTAACGAAGGAAAGTATCATTTGCCTAGCGACTGGCCGTCTAAAGGTGAAAAGGATGTGTACCATACTACATTTTAAGCATAGTTTTTAAGGGTTAGATTAATTATACCTGACTAGCACTCAAAATAAATATAAAAATAATAATACTTAAATCTCACAGGCACATACAATTTCTGCAAGTTATTAGATCTCATTTCTGCCACTGAAAATCCAGTTAACCTATTGTAGTTTGGGGGATTGCTCTGGACTTTATGCAGTGATCAGAAGAGAAAGTCTACTACTTACAGAGAACAATTTCTGTGTTCTACATACAGCTCTCGCCATCACTGGATGGTTTAGTTTGGCATGAGCTTAATGCTGAAAGCAAAGATCAGCCAGAGCCAGTTTTAGCTGTTTCAGTGCCACAACGCATGTTTCCGTGAAAGTTCTTCACACATTTTGATGGCGCTGAGCTGAATTTCAAGTTTGTAACAAATCCCAAAGGCAGCTTTTTCCCTAGGGCTGAGAATTTCCTCACAAGAATTTCACAGAGGCCTGTAGACGGAATAGGAAACAGCCCCTCTGGCTATGCTGTAAAATATAGTACACTAATTTCTGAAGACACCTTGACAAGTAGTTTTCTATGTTCCCTTTGTTGCCAGGTTAAACAATGTGTGTGTCTAATCTCATCTCCTACTCTGCCTCTTAGTAGATTCAGCTGGGCTACATTCATTGACATTTATTTATTTGGAGCTCAGGCTGCTGGGAAAGCATACATGGGTATGTAAGTGCAGCCTGCACTTTTTAGTATCCATATCTAACTGTTATCAGTTGATCTCCAGCTGGGCTAATTGCTGATAAGGGTTTTTGTCATTGGTTGGTTGTTTGGTTTGTTGTTGTTGAGGTTCTGAGAAAACTGAGCACATAAAATGAGATGTTAAAATTAAATGTGATAAAGTGTGCCCAACACAGGAAAAATGTAGAAAAGATAACACAGGAATTACTAGGGGGCATGAATGAAGATGATCCCAGAAGCACATTAACTGGGAGAGGCTTTCGTTTGCTCAATAGCACAGGAAGAAAAAAAAAAAAAAAAAAAAAGAAGTAATGTGTTATTGTGCTGGGGGGGAGAGAGGTTATCCACAGTGGAAGGGTCTCTTTCCCACACTGTCATCAGCAAAAGATGAGTAATCTGCTTTACACACAATCAAGGGTGAAATGCTCAGCTGATTACAAACTTATAGTTTAAAAAATTATGGTAGATACTTTTGACAGAGGTCAATACATCAAGACAATGACAATCCTTCTGGGCCATAAACTACCTCATGTTTTACAATGGATATCCCTGGATTTAGTAATAATTGGCTTTGTCTGGTCTGTCATTTTCTCTAGTTTTTGTTTAGTGAAATTATCCAAGGAAGAGTTAGAAAAACAACCTGATTGTAAGACAGGTTTTCTCTGCGATTTAAGGTCACTGAGCTTGCATAGTCTAATGGGAGTTGAGCATGCAGTTCAGGTTTCATTGGAAAATATAATGCAAGAGATCAGTTCAGGTGTGTGTTCAAGATGAAATCTATGCTTCTCCCTGGCAAGGTCTGGCAGCAAGGAGAAGATGTCCTGCCAACCCAGCAGCAGAAAAACTTTCAACCACCATCCAGCAGCATTAAGTGTAGGATGGTCTGCTGAATCCTCAGATGTGTTATATTGTTATAATTATATTTTCCTTTTGAAAAGGCTTTAGATGCAAAAACCTGTTCAGCCCCAGCTGGTGTCCGCAGCACACAGGATGGAGTTTGGAGAGACACTTTAATCTTTTCTTCAGCCTGGTCCCTGTGTGGACCAGTTTGCTGCTATCAGATTTCATGGGTGCTTCAGTGCAGCCATAAGGTTTTAATGAGTTTTAATAAGCTAAGTGTTAACAAGACTGTTACTCACACAGACTTTACTGGAGCTTGACATTTTTTCTCTTCCTGGGAACACCCTCAAAGTTCTTTTGTCAAAAGCTGACACTGCAGTGACCACTCCAGTTATTTATAAGTTGAAAAGCCTTGTATGTTTTCTTTGGTCTTCATAGCATATCAGAAGGAATGCAGGTGGGCCAGAGCTGTGGGATCAAGAGTGACCTGAGCATACCTCTGAGGGCTGGGATTCTCCTTGCTCATCAAAGAAGGGAAATAAGGGGAAAAAATGTTGAACATAATCTGCCTGCACTAGTATCATCATAAAAGAGATGCAAACTGCTGAGAGTGATTCTGTTACAAGGGTAGAAAAATGAATGAAATAATTCAGTTTCCTAGGGTATGGAGCACCACCATGATCCCCTTCTGGCTAATTGTCTGTTCAGCTAAACACTTATCTAACTAGCCTGGGGCACTGGGGGAGTTACATCAAGTCTTTTATTTGTTAGAGTCATATTTTTTCCTTTCACGTCAAATGTAGTCCAAAATAGAGAAAAGAGCAGTTTCTAATTAAGCTCCTGCCTAAATTCCGTTATAGTTGCTGAAGTGGTTTGGGCAGAGAGATAAAGAACTATAACGACCCCAGTATGTAAATATAGACGCAAAAGTTTGTTTGGAGGGTTGGAGGTTAGAGGCCAGATACCATGAAACCAAACATAAAGCCTCTTTGAAGAAATTCAATTGGTGCATTAGTTATCATGGATTTTCATAAAAATAAAGTGATAATGCACATTCATGTTTCAGTTCATAAATGTGAAGTGACAGTCTATGACTTAGTCGCTGAAATGATATAGACCCCAAAAAAGAATAATACAGGAAATTGAGAAAGCAGAAAAGGGAGTTGTAATAGAATTGGGCACTGGCATAAATAAAAATCATGATAGGGATATTGATTTAATTCAAGATATGAAAGACAGAAACTCAAGGTATTAAAAAGATCATCTGCTCATCCGGTAAAGAATCCCTAAGGCTGCAAAACTTTTAGCTGAAAGAGACAGATCTACTTGAAGTAGATGAATCTAGTTCAAAATTTTATGAGGAATAGGGTACTACAGGGGAACATGCTTCAGCTGTACACACAATCTATTATGAAGTTGTACAAAAGAGGAAGAATTTTACATTGATCCACTGGAAAATTATCTTTGCTTGTAAGTGTTGTCAAAAGATTTACAAGTAAATATGGGAGTGAGAAATTGTTCTAATCCAAAGAGCCTAAATAGCAACATTTACATGCTAACTAGCTATGAAGATTTGGAAGAAAACAGTCTTGGTGAAATGAGTTGGCCAGGCTACTTCTGGGGATGGTGTTTTGTACATAAAAAACAGGTAGGACAGACACAGATGTCATGTGAGTGACGTCTCTGTCTAAGTGTCTGCTAATGTGGATTTATTTTAGCTTGTGAAAGTCTTTCAGGCTTCACACATACCCATCTATAAGTGCAAAGAAGCTAAAATCTTCCCTGTCTGCATGTCTGAGGGAAGGAGGTTCTAAGATCCAGATGAAACTGTGCTAAGATCTCGCAATAGCTGAGGGTGACAGAACAACTCTTTTTTTGGTATTGGTATATATATTTAAAGCCAAACCAAACCAAACCAAAAAACAAAACAAAACAAAACAAAAACAACAACAACAACAACAAAAAAACATAAAAGACAAGTTTGAAGTGTAGCGTGGTCCTCAGCAGCCCTATGGACATGAGTAACTATGCACTGGGATTTTGGAGCAATCATCGTCCTGTTAATAACATTACATTTTTATTTTTCTTTTCCCTTCATTATATGGCGTTCTTCTTTTCAAACAGAAAGAAAACGGTTTCCTAACTGCTGTATGTTAGCCCACTGAAAAGTTGCACATACGAACACAGAGGTTTGGTGAGACCTGGCAGGGAAAAGACTAGGCAGGAACTACACGTGCTGTAATAAGCTTTTCTCTTTCTGTGATTTTGCATGGTGAAAATGACCTCTGTTTCTGAAAAAATAAATAAATAAATAAATAAAAAAAAATCTTAACACTGGTAAGTACCTCATATAATCTTCCTGAGGCAAACAACCCTTATTCACCTGAGGGGGAAATAGGGAGTTAAATAACTCACCTGAAAATCTCACAGCAAATAATTCTCAGGGGAGTTCAGAAAGTGTTGTGGAGCCTGTGGGGTGCCACACTGCATACAAAGGCACTCCCTCTTTATCAGTCTTATCCTCCCTGTGAATAGGTGAGTGGCAATCATCAGCTACATGCAACTTTTTTCATACCAGACCTCAAAGGTGAGCATAAATGAACAATGGCATGGGTGGGGCTCCAGCAGGCAAGGAGGACCTTGCAGTCTGATGCCAGTGACAAATGTATGATTAGCAAGCACAGGGATACCAAATCAGCCCAGTCTCTGCTCCATTTTAAATAGAAAAGGTAAGTTTATGAGCAGCTGGAACTGCAGTAGCAGCTTGAGCTTAGTGCAGTTGCAGTAATATTTAGCCCCTGTCATCTGCTGTCTGCTCAGCGCACTGATGAGTGGGAAGGATAAAACCAGAGCAGGCTCCTGCCAGCTCGCTGTGCTGAGAGCTTGGCATTAATATGTGCATTTTTCCAGGGAACTTTGCATATAGTTGAGCTGTCCAGTTTGTTCACGTTGTCTGGAAACCAAGAGGAGAGGGCACAGCTGTCCAGCTGCTCCAGGTGCCTGCAATCTAGGTTATGCTTATGCAGGGGATGCCTGGATTAGCGTGAGTGAAACACTAAAGGCTGAAGCTGAGCACACCTGGCACAACATCAACACTAAATATGTGAGCATTGCTGGGTTTTGGCCATGCATTTTCCTTGCCAGGTTTCTTCCTCCCCTCTGAACTGTACCCACAAAGGTAAGTTCTAAAGTTGAGCTGGTGCTGCGGTAATACTTCTGGAAGCACTGCTTTTGGAAAAGCAAATTGCATCCACTGGGCTGGTGTGTATGGTCTGATTCTGAGGTTACTTAGAGGTGGGTGAGTCAAGAAAGAGGAGTCAGTGCCTGGTCTGTAAAAATTCATGGGTCTTAGGCTTGCAGCTGTGTATTTGTGTGATATCTAGCAGAAAGGCAGATGGTCCAGAACTATGGCTCCATCACCTGCCTTGTTAAAATAAATAACAATAACTGAATATAAAACTCTGGTAATTCCCCTTTCCATTCCCCTGTACATGTGTACTGTTTTGAGGGAGTTTTTATTTTAGAAGGTTCATTTCTGCCAGCTCATTTATGAGTAACAGCAGCTATGTTTTCAGTGAGTAATGAAGATATAACACATCTCTGAGCACTGCAAGAGCAAGTGAAGCTGCTGCTTCACAATTCTGTTGAATGTTTTTATAAATGTTTCTTTAGAGGTGGATATATCTGTCTTTGAAAGGAGATGCAAGTCTCTCCAGGGTACTGCAGACCTTCATGCAAATTCTGGTGTTCAAAAGTCATGCTCATGCCTTGGAGTTTAAAGCCTGTAATGAATTAGATAGACATAAATGTAATTGCCCATCCTTTACCTATGACGTTATCCTGATTTCAAGAGGGGGATTTTTCAGCTTGAACCAGCAGAAATCGATGTCCACTTCTGATTGTTTTGTAGCTCAGCACCCAAGAGCTTTGAGTGTGCTTCAGAATCTTGGCACTGCTATGAAAATCTAGAATTTTGTTGACAAATTAGAGCCTTCTCCAATTCACTAGCCCAAATCCAAATTAAAAGACTTCCTTATGACTTCATCTCTTTTCCTCTTTGTGCCTTTGTTGCCTGCATCCAGAGTGCATGCATCCAGAGTGCCTGTGCTGGGAGGCACAAGATGCTGCCTGGTACAGTTCTTCCATTAAGTGCCTAGAGTTTGTCATAGGCTTTAAATAGGAGTGTACTGAAAGAGATCCAGCTCCTGAGTATACAGATCCATGCTTGTTCATTCCCATGCCTTCTGTATCCTGCCGTCTTCACATGAAATGCACATCACTGGGCCTTTTTAATCAGTTATGCAACTTTATTATTCTTTAATATTAATATAATCAATTCCTAAACACTTAGAAAATGCAGGATGTGTCAATGCAACAGGGTAGTATACTTTCAGATGGAGTCTTCTGCCCACAGTCTGGCTATTTTTCCTTTTGCTCGTTTGAAGATAGTACAGATAACAAACTTCAGGACTCAGCTCGATTCAGCAGCAAAGAGATGCAATGTATGAGTGCTTGTCAGGTTGAAAAGTATGTGAAAGCATTCAGAAGATCAAAGCAGCATGAGTCCCATCAGAGTCAATGGGGAACAAGCAGCTGCAATCTTACAAAATGCTTTCAAATTGCCCTCCACCTCCGATTCCCCAGCCTCACTGAAACCAGCTCTTGATACGTTTTATTCAGTGTGTCCCTGTTGTCATCTCATTGCAAGTGAAAGGAAGCACAGAGGAACTGTAGGCTCAGGTTAGCAGCAAGATCTTCTGTTTTTAACTTGAAGGCCAAATGGTACCTTGATGCACTGCCATGTAACCCTATTAGCTACGATAGGGCTGACAGGTTGAGAGCTAGAGCACAGTTTGGTTTTCTCTTTGGTTATAGTGACAAAAGCCAAGGGTTTTCTAATCTTACACTGCCCCTGAACATGTTTTAAGAACTGTCTTTGATTTGCTGACTGTTAGTCCCCAGCACATCACAGCCTACATCCCATGTTTCTGGTCTGTTGTCTCCTGCATTGTAAGAGTCATAGATGTTTGCTCTTAAAAGTCATGTTCATGACTTTTTCTTTCAGTACCTTTGTATTTCGATGGCACCCATATCTCCCAACACTGAGTCTCAGTGACCAGGAACTGCAGATCCCTATCAAAGACAGTCCCATGACAATAGAAATAGCTATGAATAAAACATTAACGAATGAAACAAGAAGGTAATGAACCCTTTCTGAGGTCAAACAAACAGTGGAATGAAATAGTAAATGCATCTCCAGTCATCACCTGGATATCTGTCCACTCCACGTTTTTCTGTTTCATTTGTTTTTCATAAGAACGTCTGTGAGAGGAAGCAGCTTCTGGCCTGACTTTCCTGTTTATGCTAAGTACACCTATTTTCATGTTTTGGTTGATTACTCTCAAACCTCAGACTAAGGAGGCTTCATTTTTCAGGCTCAGATAGCATTTGCATGGGGAAGTTATTTACACTGTGTATTCCTTCATTTGCACAATGAGGATAATAATAGCTATACCATCTAAACACACATCTATATGAAAACACACACACGTTTATGTCATACACCCAAAGACTTCGCTATGATGTGCTTTACAAAGCGTTGGAGGATTTTTTATGTTATTTTTTTATTTTTGCAAAATGCTGAAACACTTACATAATAGGAATAGTTCAAATGTAGAATGTTCATCTTTATCAACATTGTTATTATTATTTTATTAGGCTGCACAAAGAGACACAGAAATGAAACAATATCGATCCATAGTAATTTAACTGGTCCTAACTCAGGCCTTTGCTTAGCAGCATGAGGAAAATATGATACCTTTGCTTCCATCTTTTTATTTTTTTCCCTTGAATTTTCTTGATTTAATGAAATGCAGTTAATTTTCAGGCAGTGGCTTGTCTTGTGCATCAGAACATTTCACAAAAGTGATGCAAATTATCATCACTTTTGCTATAAATACAGGTTAGCATAATATATTTAGCATTTTATCACATTTTATTAGGAAAGAAGAAAGTACTAAATAACATTTACTTTGTCTGTGCGCTGCAAACTTACTTAATTGCATTCCAGGAACATAACTTATGTTGCCACAACGACTCCAGGTCATCAGAAAGGGTGCTGAGCACTGGAGTCTGCTTTTATCTCCTGTCTAGTTCAGAAGAGCTAAGGGGGGGCTTGCACATGGGTTGGATTGTTCTGTCAGTGTTCAAAATGCATTTTCCAGTACAACAGGACATGCCTTCATGCCTTCACCTTTGTAATAAATACTGAAACTGAGGAGCAAAGATGATGTATTTGTTTATCTTTTTATTCAGTAAACCCACACTTCTCGTAGGTGATATGAACGTACTACAGACAGGAGAAGTTATACATTACATGTTTCATATCTCAATATATGCTTAAAAATCATTAAAATCTTCAAAATGGGCTGAGAGAAACCCCATGTTCAGCTGTGGAAAACTTTCCTGTCAGTCGTTTGTTTAAGCAGATCTTAATCATCACTGCAGATGGTAATTCTGCCGTCTTCCAGTCCTTAAGGATAGATGGAGTTGGAGAGTTCCCAGTCCTCTCTCATTCATATCCTTTTTTAAACTGCTGTCACCAGGCCAATTTTCCCCATCCAGTACTTAGTTATTTTTACCCAACTTTTTCTTTGTTCTTGCCCTCGTTGAATTGCATCTATTCATTTCAGACAATCCTCTACACTATCAAAATCATTTTGAATTCTAATTCTGTTCTCCAAAGTACTCACAACCCCTCCCAGCTTGGCATCATCTGCAAATTTAATGAAATTTATTAAATGAAAATTAAATGAAAGACTTCCATTGACTTCAAGGGGCATTGGAGTGAGCTCAAACTGCCTTACATCTTTAAGTAATGGTTCAAACGAAATACACATTGCTTTACAAGCCATTTTTGTAAGGGGAAAAGACAGATGCATGCTGAATAATTCAGGGTCATCCTTGCTGACTGAGGGAGATTTAACTAATTTGTAAAATAATGACCTTTGTTCACAAAGGGGAGCAAGTGGCTTTGGATTGTTTCTGTCCCCAGAGAGATGCTGAGGGAGCCTGCCTTAGGTTAATACTACGACAAAGGGCTTGTGTGGAGATGTAAAATGGAAGTTTTACATTAGTAGCAGCAGTGGTTGCAGATGGTTGGAGGTGTGTTAGAATGATGAGATTTTCCTGTAAGCCTGGTAGAAGCAGCTCTGCTATCCAGTCTGTGGGATACTTGGGAATACCAGGATCACTCCCATCCTGTTCCCAGCACACACACAAGCAATTGTTTGTTGCTAATGGTTCTCACCCTCCCTATTAAAATGAAACCACTAAGCACCGAGATCTTGATATCTTCTGTAAATGATTACAAAGCACACACCCAGCAGAAGAGAAAGGACAGCCAGCCCTGCCTGAAGCTTGAATCATAGAATCATAGAATATCCCAAGTTGGAAGGGACCCATAAGGATCATCAAGTCCAACTCCTGGCACCGCACAGGTCTACCCAGAAGGTTAGACCATGTGACTAAGAGCACAGTCACAATGTTTCTTAAATTCCGACAGGCTTGGTGCAGTGACTGCTTCACCGGGGAGCCTGTTCCAGTGCGCAACCACCCTCTCGGTGAAAAACCTCCTCCTGATATCTAGTCTGAACTTCCCCTGCCTCAGCTTCACCCCGTTCCCACAGGTCCTATCACTGGTGTTTATGGAGAAAAGGTCACCCACCTCTCCACTCCCCCTCGCGAGGAAGTTGTAGACCGCGATGAGGTCCCCCCTCAGCCCCCTCTTCTCCAGGCTGAACAGGTCCAGTGACCTCAGCCGCTCTTCATACCTCATCCCCTCCAGGCCCTTCACCATCTTCATCGCCCACCTCTGGACACTCTCCAACAGTTTCACATCCTTTTTGTGCTGTGGTGCCCAGAACTGTGCACAGTGCTCGAGGTGAGGCCGCACCAGCACAGAGCAGAGCAGAACAATCACTTCCCTCGCCCAACTAGCGATGCCGTGCTTGATGCACCCCAAGATACGGTTGGCCTCCTGGCGGCCAGGGCTCACTGCTGGCTCAACTTGCTGTCAACCACAACCCCCAGATCCCTCTCTGCAGGGCTGCACTCCAGCGTCTCGTTGCCCGGTCCGTATGTACAGCCAGGGTTGCCCCGTCCCAGGTGCAGGACCTGGCACTTGCTTTGGTTAAACTTCATGCAGTTGGTGATCGCCCAGTTCTCCAACCCATCCAGATCTCTCTACAAGGCCTTTCCATCCTCGACCAAGTCCACAACTCCTCCAAGTTTGGTGTCATCAGCAAATTTCCTCAAAACTCCTTCTAGTCCTACATCCAAATCATTTAAAAACATTGAAGAGGACTGGCCCTAAAATGGAGCCTTGAGGGACCCCACTAGAGACCTTCCACCAGCCTGATGTGGCCCCATTTACCACAACCCTTTGAGCCCTGCCTGTAAGCCAATTGCTCACCCATCGTATGATGTTTTTGTTAAGCTGTATGCTGGACATTTTGTCCAGTAGGATCCTATGGGAAACCGTGTCAAAAGCCTTGCTGAAGTCCAAAAAGATCACATCAGCTGGTTTCCCTTGGTCGATTAGACTGATGATCTTATCATAAGAGGAAATCAGATTTGTTAGGCAGGACCTACCCCTCATGAACCCACGTTGGCTGGGACCAGTGACTGCATTGTCCCCCAGGTGCGCTTCAATAACTTCAAGGATCATCTTCTCCATAATTTTACCAGGCACTGATGTGATGCTGACAGGCCTGTAGTTGCCAGGGTCTTCTTTCTTATCCTTCTTGAAAATTGGCACAACATTTGCCAGCTTCCAGTCTACTGGGACTTCTCCAGATTCTGAAGATCTTTGAAAAATAATTGAGAGAGGTCCCGCGATGACATCAGCCAGCTCTTTAAGCACCCTGGGATGAATCCCATCCAAACCCATGGACTTGTATGGATCCAGGTGGAGCAGCAAATCCCGCACACGTTCAGGGTCGGTTGGGAGTTTGTTATTCCCACCGTCACGGTCTTCCAGCTCAGGGCACCATGGGTCCTGAAGCCCATCATCGGTGTTGAAGACAGAGGCGAAGAAGGCATTAAACGTCTCTGCTTTGCCTTTTGCTTTTTTTGTGTGTGTGTGAGTTGACCTTCCCCACCAAGCTTCTCGCCCTGCCTCCGCGAACTGCCGCGCTCGCCCTCCTGCCGCGCCCCGCGCTGTTTGCCCGTCCTGTTCCCCCGCTGCCCAGGGGCTGCCTTTGAGCGGCCGGGAGGGGGCGCTGCTGGCTCCGCCTACGCCTCGTCACGTCCCTCACAGGGCTGCCGGGGCGTGGCGGCTCCCTCGGCTGCCTCGAGTGGCCTCGATGCGGGATAAGAGCCCTGCCTGTCCCGATCCCCTGCTCCGCTGCAGAGCACGTCTGCCCCGGAGCCGGTCGCTGCTGCTTGCCTGATAACAAGCAAGCTGAGGACACTTTCGTGGAGAAGAGTTTACTAAAAGCAAGTAGATCAGGCAGAGAGCCCCAGCCATGCCAATCAGCTGCAGCTCATGCAAGCGTTGTCTCAGCCTGACACCTGCGTGTCACAGCTTCCTGGTGTGAGGGGTGACGAGCTCACAGCCACACACCAGTTTGTAGTCCAGTGAGAGAACATACGTATCTTGTCCTGCAATAGGCATCTAGGAAAAGAGAAGATTGTGGCAGTAGGTCACGTGAGGACAGAAATCCCCTCATTGTTCACAACCTAGCCCACAACGGGAAAGGACACTCGCCCGTTCCAATATAAACTTTGCAGTTACTTTTACAGCATGTGTAGCTTGGAAAACATTATCTGGCATTTTATCCTGTCCATGCTGGCTCATGCCAGCTTTCCTTTGAAACTCGTGTATTATCACCGCTGCTGTGCTGTTGGAGCACTATCCTGCTTATGTACTTCTCTGCAAGTGATTTTTGGCTTAAAAAGTCGTAGGTCTCTGAGATTTTTTTTCATGCTTCGCTGTTGCACTGTTTCTCTCCAGGCCCTGCAAAGTCTTGGCCAGCTTTTCAGAGCTTGGCATGCATGCATGAGTGTATGTATATTGCAAAAGATTTTTCCTTTTTATTCTAAGTGGTAATGTTGGATATCTGACTACTTGCCAGGGGAAGAGAACTAGACTTTGGCTGTGCAAACTCAGTATCAGAAGAAGGACTGAATCTTTAAGACGGTTTGAAATCATCCTATTACCAAGACAGAAACCTCTTTTTCCTTGTAACATTTACTTCTAAAGACTGCCATTGCTAAACACATTTCATCTCCTTTGCCGTGTGTTGGAGTGACTGAAGTGCAATACACTTGTTCGGGATGGTGTCTGAGTTACACAAGTAATTCCAGCAGCATTTGGTCATTATTCTGTTAAGTACCAGCTGAGCCCTGGCTTAAAGAGTTGCCTGCAGATCTGTGCTTGTGGGACACTGAAGTCTGAGAACACTGAAGAGTTCAAACTCTCTCCTCTCCTTTCATCATGGCCTTGTCTACTCCCTGCAGGGCCTTTTCATTCACTTCTCCTGCCTTGCTCTCACCTCCTTCAAGTCTGTAGAAGTCCGGTGTCACACTTGGCTTAGGTCAAACCTGTTCTCAGCGGTGTCCCTAATTAAAATTTATGTATAACCCATTGCTTTTTGGAAAGAAATTGGAAGAGCAGGACACTTCTTGTTTGAGGGCAGAAGTGCTTTCCCTTTAGGGTACAATCAAAGCATACCAGAGACAAAGGAAAGTCAGAGGTTTGGATGAAATCCTAGAAATATTGCATCCCTAATGCTCCAAACACTAAGGTTGCCCTATGAAGTAGGCAGTGCTATTGTTCCCACTTAACGGATGGAAAACATCTCTACTAAAGACTGGATCCTTGAGCATCCCCCTCGCTTTGTTGCTGGAGGGCTAGAGACATGACCTGCATGTGAGGCCGGTGGCATGCCACGGTCTGTGGTGCAGAGATGCCCGAGCTAGCGAGCCTACCCAGTGCTGTACTATGGGGGAAGTCATAGATATAATTTACTTGGGCACAGAACCACACAAACATAACTTTATTGCCTTTCTGCTCAACTGCTTAGATAGGTTGTCAATGTCCATAAGCTCTCCCAGCTTGAGAACTGGCTTGCCCATAGTCAGCCCTGGTGGACCTAGCACACACGTGTGTAGTAGGCTTGGCAGAGCAGGCAGTGTAACCAGCTTGTCCCCCTTCCATGTGACAGAATCACAGAATCACAGAATAGTCTAGGTTGGAAGAGACCTCAAGATCATCGAGTCCAACCTCTGACCTAACACTAACAGTCCCCACTAAACCATATCCCTAAGCTCTACATCTAAACGTCTTTTAAAGACCTCCAGGGATGGTGACTCCACCACTTCCCTGGGCAGCCCGTTCCAATGTCTAACAACCTTTTCGGTAAAGAAGTTCTTCCTAAGATCCAACCTAAAATTCCCCTGGCGCAACTTAAGCCCATTCCCCCTCGTACTGTCACCAGGCACGTGGGAGAACAGACCAACCCCCACCTCGCTACAGCCTCCTTTCAGGTACCTGTAGAGTGCAATAAGGTCACCCCTGAGCCTCCTTTTCTCCAGGCTGAACAATCCCAGCTCCCTCAGCCTCTCCTCATAAGACTTGTTCTCCAGGCCCCTCACCAGCTTCGTCGCCCTTCTCTGGACTCGCTCCAGCACCTCCATGTCCTTCTTGTAGCGAGGGGCCCAAAACTGAACACAGTATTTGAGGTGCGGCCTCACTAGAGCCGAGTACAGGGGGATGATCACCTCCCTAGCCCTGCTGGTCACACTGTTTCTTATACAGGCCAGGATGCTGTTGGCCTTCTTGGCCACCTGAGCACACTGCTGGCTCATATTCAGCCGACTGTCAACCATCACTCCCAGGTCCTTCTCTGCCTGGCAGCTCTCCAACCACTCATCTCCCAACCTGTAGCTCTGCTTGGGGTTATTGTGCCCCAAGTGGAGGACCCAGCACTTGGCCTTGTTGAACTTCATACCGTTGACCTCAGCCCATCGGTCCAGCCTATCCAGATCCTCCTGCAGAGCCTTCCTACCCTCGAGCAGGTCGACACACGCACCTAACTTGGTGTCATCTGCAAACTTACTGAGGGTGCACTCAATGCCCTCGTCCAGATCATTGATGAAGATATTAAAGAGGACTGGTCCCAGCACCGAGCCCTGGGGAACGCCACTAGTGACCGGCCTCCAACTGGATTTGACTCCATTTACCAGGACTCTTTGGGCCCGGCCATCCAGCCAGTTTCTAACCCAACGAAGCGTGCGCCAGTCCAAGCCAAGAGCAGCCAGTTTCCTGAGGAGAATGCTGTGGGAAACGGTGTCAAAAGCCTTGCTGAAGTCAAGGTAGACCACATCCACAGCCTTTCCCTCATCCACCCAGTGCGTGACCTCCCTCACCATCTTCTGTCTTCCCTCCTTTCTGGCTGTTTTTTTCAAGGACATGGGCCAAACTTCAAAATCCATTTGCAAAAGTCAAAGTGTCATTTCAGAGTCTTCAGTAACCACCTGTCGCTGCAGCACGAGCTGCATAATTAGAACTGACAATCCCTGTCTAGAGATTTTTTGGAAGCTGGAAAAATTAGAATGTTGTCAAAAAAATAGCAGTGCTTCCAGTCTGCAAGTCGGTGATGGAGATGAAAGATGAGTGATTCCAAGGAGGCAGAGCATATATCAAGCACAGTGCCTCTTCCTAACTAGTTTAGAAGTCTATCTAATTTAGGCCTTAAAGAAAATGTATTTTATATGGCTTCTGTATTTCTCGCTCTTCACTGGACCAAATCAGGAGCAAGTTTCATAGCAGTCATGCTTAAAACCTCAGTAATGCTGGTAATTTCCTTTGTGTAAGTTGATGCAAAAGAATCTTTATATGTTATTCATTTTTTATTTTTGTAGTCATATTCCATAAAATGATAAAAACTTCTTAGAAGAGGATCTTATGTTTTCTAAGAGAGAAAAAATAAATTTAATTGGAAGCAGTGTTGAATCACACTGTGTTGTCAGTGCTGAGTAACATACAAATCTCAGAATGTGATGTGAAATTTTTGTAGGTGGACAGTAACTTCAGTGACTTTCAGTGCACTTATTTCAGGGCAGAAGCTAGTCAGCTGGAGAGGCAGGGATTTCTTTTCAGGTATTGTTTAAACGATATATTTGTAACAACTGTCATCTTGGCTGATACTTTGGGAACTGAGCTAGGGACCTCCTGAGTTAGAAACTGAAATAGGGGAGTTAAATCATGTAGCTTGCCTATCTGTGGGATCTTACTCTGTCTGCACAGCAGAGCGTGCGGAGGAGCTGCAATGCACACTACTCAGCACGTCTTGCAGGCTTCGTTTACATCCCACCTACGCCCTCGAAAGTAGCATATATGTAATCGTCATTTGAATTTACTTATGAAGTAGAGTTCTCCTTTGCACTCATACAGTCTATCAAAATGACCTGGTAAGGATAGATGAGAAATTACTGGAAGCGTGTCTCAGGGTAATGAAGAGGAAAAATAGGAGTTCTTTAGAAAGACAGGCTTGTTAAGAAATTGTAATATATGCGATGTCAGTGCCAAACAAAGAAGGCCCAGTATAGCCAATGGAAATACGGTACTATGCAAACATTGCAGAGTTTGAGACAATCTAATCCCTACATCTGCCTGTGTGATTACACTGCAGGGGTATATGAATATCGCCCCAAAATAAAAAGTTACCACAGCTACTGAAGCCACAAGAAGCCATGAAGGTGGGAGCAGCACGTGTGCCGGTAACAAAAGCATGGTGCTCCCACAGGTAGCAGGGCAAGGGAGCACCTGCCTCAAGACCTGCCCTGGCAGAGGCAATGCTCTGGTTTTGGATAATAGGGCACTGTGGTAGAAGAGCCCTGGGATTTTGGGATTCATTTCTTGGCTGGGTCACAAACATTCTGTGAAGCCTTAAGCATGTCATTTGATCTCCGTGTGATTCAGCTCTTCACAACATTGTGATTCAAACAGCAAATACAATTCTCTTCTCTTGCTCTGGATAGATATCATAAGAGCTCTAGGAAGGGAACATCACTGTCTGGGCATTGGGGTTCTGATATTGTCTGTTACTATAAAGTGCTGCTTCAGTATGTTAATGAAACATTTTGAAGAGGCAGAAGCATTTGGATTTGAAGACTGTCAAAGGGAAATGACCTCCAGTTTGCAGATACCACTCCTCACTGAGGAATAATCTGTTGCAAAACCACAGCAAAGCAAGATGTGGGATCCTCAAAGCGGTGGATGCTGGTGAGAATCCCTGACACACTCAGCCTGCATAAGGACAACTCAGAGAGTTGTTCATTTGTGACTAACCAGGGCCTTGAGTGGGTATGAAAAAGAAGTTGCCCCAATTAGGAAAGACTCAGTGAGCAGCTGGTGTTACAGACCAGCTGCACTACCAGCACATCTCCCTCCTGAGACAAGGACAAGGCTTGGTCTCTGGGGGAGGACAAGCCCACAGCTTGCTGCAGTAAGTAGGGGCATCTGGGGAGGTTGCTCTCTCCCTGGGTGGCACAGATGAGGCACATTTTTCTTGTAAGTTTTCTTACAAGGACCTTTTCCTTTTATATAGAACAAACAGCATGTGAGCAAACCATTTCTTTTAGCTTTGATCTTCCAGCCATATTTTTGTTGTTCTAGCAGGCAACTAAGAATGACACACTGCTGTCACTACAAGAGAGCATAAAACACATTACCTGGTAGATTCATCCTAATATAGATTTGTTGTTTAATATAGTGCAAGGAAGTGTAACATCAAATAAGTATTATGGTAGCCAATATAAATATTTTTGGCCTTTTGTGAATTAAAGAAATACAGGAAAAAAAAAAAAAAAAAAAAAAAAAAAAAAGCCTTCAGCTGAATTGCACACAATTACCTTCAGAACAGAAAGAAGTTGTCAGAAATTGTAGTTTCCTATAGAACGAGGAGAGCGTAAAATATCCCGGATATGACAATTCAATGCTTTGTACACCTAGTTTTACTGTTGTGATAATTATAGACAAAATCAGAGTTGCTGACTACAGGTTAATGCTGCTGGTTGTTCAGTTTCACATCCTGGGCTTGAAATCCACGTGCCAGTGTGCTGCCAGGAGCTCTCCAGCCCAGTGTGCTGGGAGAGCTGGGCAGTGGTGGGACTGCTCCTTTACCCACCCTTTTTGCATCTGGGGAAGTTCAGCATCTCACAAGTTCCTTCAGCAGCTGTGGGAGAACACACAAGCAATTTGAAATATTTGGCCCTCCCTGTATGTTCTGTCAGATCTGTACTGCACGCAGCTCTGCCCATTTTCCTCTCAGCTGCTCCCAAATGTCTCACAGAGGATACAAGAAGCCTGTACAATAGGCTATTTCAGGCTGTGTGTGTCTTGATTACCTTCCTCTCCAGAGCGTTGCCTCACTGACTTAATCTGACAAAAGTAGAAGAGTGACCGTCCCCTTGACAGCATGGTTTTGTTTCAGTGTTCAGTCCGTCCAATTTATCACGTTCATTGGCTCTGCTTCACTTGGAAGTCAGGTATTTCTTACCCAACCGAGCAGCCTGTGCACCTCCTTCTTTTTCATGGGTGTGAAGCAGACTTGTTCTATTGTCAGCACACTTTAAGCTTTATAGGAAGGAGGGGAGAAATGCCATTCTCAGCTCAGTAACAAAGAGCCTGGGGTACCCAATGTGTTTATCATACTTTTCCCTCTTTGCTCGGATGACTGCAGAGAGTGATACAAAGCGCAGGTGGTTTTCAGATCAGGAGAAGAATACGAAGATGGAACTTAATTAAAATAAGTAAGAAAGTGTTGTCACATTCGTTACTAACAATTGTGGCTTCTAGAGTCAAAAGCATGAGGCGGTGTGTTGAGCCCAGCAGCGCTGGCTGTTCGTCAGACAGTACTTGACTGTCTAAAGCGCTTCTACGTGACAGTGCTGGCATTCCCATGTCCCACTGATCCAGAGGAGCAGGCGCTGAAGCTGTCTCATTCTCTTGCTTATCCTGTGCTGGCAGGATCGCTGCTCTCTGAATATCCAGAGCAGCAGGTGGGCAGGAAGTCACCACCTTCCTTTTCCAGCTGGAAAGCAGGAATTGCAACGTAGCCAACAGCATATGAGGGATGGCCAGAGCAGCGAAAGGAGTGGAGAACAGCAGGATTGAATGAAGCTATTTGATTTCTCATTGCTTTGCCTGCTTGCCAGGGACATAGTTTCACCCTATGCCACATCCCACAGAACTCTGCCATGCCTTCGGGTGGCTGTGATTGCTGTTTCCTGGTGCAGGTGGAAAAAGTGAAGGGCTGTTCTCAAAAATACAGATAAATTTTAAGCAACAGAAAGCTCTACTTGTGTGACCCTAGCACCCGAGCTCTCCCTTGTTTCTTATAAATTAAGCTTTACAAAATCCCTGTAAAACAAGGGAAAAGCATTCCACATTTTACAAATACATCACAGGGAGATCAAAGCGCAGAGTCTTAAAGAGATTTAACCACCAAACTCCCCTGAGTTCAATGGGAGTAAAGACTTCAATATCCTTGAGAGTACAGGTCTCAATAAATTATACATGCCTCTCTAGTAAGTGTGTGATGAAGTTGGAAATGAATCCCAGACTTCCAGAAAGGTTGTGTGTGCCTTTACATTCCTTCCTGCAAAAGAGAATAGCACTTTTCATTACTCTAAAGGTACTCCAGATTCCATGAAGTGATTGGATTTTTATTGAGCAGAGTTTCCTTGTGTTGGTTTTGTTGTGATTTGTGGCCCTAGTTGATTGCAGCTTTTTGGAGAAAATTTGACAGAATATATTCTGTCAGAATTCATAATTTTGTAAAACAGCTTCATGAAATTATGCTACTTTTCCTAGAATTTCATCTCTGAAAGAAAAAAAAAAAAAAAAAAAAAGAAAGAAAGAAAGAAAAGGATGATAGCAGGTTTCTGTTTCAAAGAAATATCTTGTTTTGACATTTCCAAAGTGAAATGTTTTGATTTTCCACTTTAAAATAACTTCTTTCTTGATCTTATGGTACTTTTACATAATTTTAATCATTTGAAATTGAAATGAAACTGAATTTCATGACCCAAAAATGAAACCAAATGTAGCTCTCCTGAAGTGAAGCTCTTGTGCTCCAGGCAGCTCCAGCACCAGCCCTGTGTAAAGGGGGCCACTTGGCACCAGGAATACAGCAGCCTATGTCCCTCCTGGGCACCGTAGCTCAGTGGGGACAAGGAAGAAGCTCTTGCCAGGCTGCAGGTAGCCCGTAAGCATGTACTGCATCATGGTGAGGACGGTTTGTGAGGGTCTTAATAATGTGTCCACAAATGACTGCATGTCACCTGCTTTTCTCTCACCATGTCCTTGAAAAATGCCAGTCTGTGCAAATCCACTGCATAAAGATATATCTGGCTGCTCTTAGTCCTGGAAATGGGTGCAAAGTCAACACTGGAGGGAAAAACCTACCAAGAATATATACTTCAAGTCTTGATTTAAAAAAAAAACAGAAGGTGATTCCCCAGGAGACATTTTTAATGAGGGTATTTTAAGTTTGTTACACCAACACACTGCGAACATTATGTCAGATCCGTAGCACTCACAAAAGAAGTATTAAACTTGCAGCTAGAATTGACGTTTGCCCAGAATTGTGAGACCTTTTAAAATGTGTCATTGCATATTTCACTCAGGTATATTTTGCTGAGATTAATATATTGATATTTGCCACAAAGTTACAGAACAAACTAAAAATTGCTTAGAAATAATTTGGCATCAGAGTTCTTTCCATCAATAACACGTATAATGTGCTCCAGGTGGATTACTGTAGTAAAAAAAAGTGAAATAAATAAGAAAAGTATGAGAGACATTCTTCAATTGCACGTCTCTGCTAATACCCGTCTGTTGTTGAACTTTTTCTTAAGCATTGTCAGCTATGTCTGCAACACGATGCTGTAGAGATGCATGGCAGGAAACAAGCTCTTAGGACCCTTCAAAACTAAGGAAGATATCTGGATAAAAAAGCAGATATAGCTGTGGATCACAGCATTTTTTGGTGTCATGCTGCAATAGGAAAACCACTGCAGAAAAGTGGGCACTTTGAAGGTGTAGGCCTTCGAAGGTCAGCACACCCTCTGCTCCTCTGTTTTTTCTGCATCTGTTGAGTTGAGACATGTCACTTGGAACCTCCTCTAAAGAGGCAAAATGTCTCTGCACAAAGCGGGGACCAGATAAAAAGGAATGAAGAGGTATGAAGCCGTTTGAACACAACTTGTAATTTACCAGCTTTGAAAGGTTATTTCCAGGTTTTGGTAGGCACTTCAGTAACCACAGTCAAAATTTTAAATATTTAAAATTAAGAAGACCTTCTGCAGTGCAGATTCCCCCATATGGGGCTGGCTGTTACAGTGATGTGAGAGTTAAAACCTGGCTGGAATCAACTAGTTAGGGTTAAAGCCAAGTCATTCCTCTGTGGGCAGCTGGGGAGCAGCCCAGTTTGGGAAGTTAACCCTGTGGAAACTGCAAGTCCCTGGCTAGTAGTGGGACAGGAAGAGCAGCACTGAACTCGATGTGATAGCTGTTTGCCATTACTGGCTCTTTCTCGGGAGGGAGGGAGGGAAGCTTTCTGCAACACAGGAGGTGCTGTAATTATTTCTCAAGAGCAACTGTTCTGTGGTTGATCCTAATTCCAGCAACATCCACGGCGGTTAACAGGTCTGCTGCTGCCACTGGATCTGCAGATGGTAATTTCTTACCTTCTGGGTCCACTCAAAATCCCAGACTAGGACAGTTCCCATCTCTAGACATACAGTGGACCTAGGGCAGATCTGGTAGCCCCTATGCTACTTCTTCATTATATTTATCTCTGCATTGCATAATTTCAGGCTGGAGTCGGTTATCACAGCAACAAACCTCACTCCAACACCGCAGGTTAAGCGTGGGTGATTAAAGGTGACTCCATCTCCCTTGAGTTATTCCTAAATGACTTATAGAGCTAATAATGGCCTCATCCTTTTGTACCTTGGTACACAGCTTGTGTTCTGGAGTCTTTTATAGCTCAAATGAGCTGCTTTTGCTTATTTATTTCCCTCCTCATTCATTTTTAATGGTTATAAGAGGCTCCCCATTCTTCTTCTGACAGCAATGATTTAGGCAGGACTCATTAACATAACTTACATTACTAAATATCACCATTTATGCTGGTAGACCAAGGCAAATGTATGCAGTGCTAAATCAGAAGAGATCCCATGAGCTTGCAAAGGTGGCAGGGCTGTGCTTGAAGTGTATATTAGAAATGGAGAGTGCTTGCATGGGGGAAGGATCGCTTGCAGAAACATGAGCTGGGGACAGAGTCCCAGAGTGTTTCCAAAACACAGATTCTGTGTGGAAATATCAGAGACTTGCTTTCCTAATTGGCCACCCTTGAAATGGCTAAACCAGGGCTGATCTAAATACATTTTATATTCAAAGACTTATTAGCTGTGACTTTGTAAGATTTCCAACGAAATTACTGTAGCAGAAAAGCAGTTTCCTGTGAGGATTTTACTGTTATCCCATGGGAATTTACTAATGATAATGAGGTGGGGGAAGACTGTTACAGTTATTTCTGAGAGCTAACAGTAAAATACTGGGTATATCTTATGGGAGTTGGGTTGTATATTTCCCTTTCCCTCCTTCCCATTAGATTTTTTGATTCTGTTCAGCCCAAACGTCACATGAGGTATATAGGACCGAAGGAATAGCCAGCCACACAAACTCGTATCTACCAGAGATCACAGACACCTTCTGCAGAAGGGAAATGGGAAGAGCAGTGAAGTGCTTTTAGGAAAGGGATGGGATCAATGTTCACTGGAGAACTGGATGCAGGAGGCCAGTGCAGGTGATGTGTCATTTCTGAGAGATCTTATTGCTGCTTTCCGTGTTTTTTCCCAGGCTGGCTGCAGTCCTGCTTCAAAGGCTTCAAAGGGCTTAGTGTTTTCTTCCACAGGTAGTCTATCAAAATGTGAAATTAAGATAAATTAATCAAATCTGATTTGCTGGAAAATCTGAAAATCAGGGAAATCTGATTTTCTTGACATCCAACTTGCCAGAAGCCACGTGGATGGTATGTACGTGGCACACTTAAGAACCTAATTCCTGATCCAGTGCTGTTCTGGCAATAAGGGACCTCTCACCTCTGCTGCCCTGGCAGACAGGGATTATATGTGTGTGTGCTCAGAGGAAGCTGTCAGTTCACTAAAGAAAAAGAGGTGGAGCCTCAGGAGCTCAGTGAATCCCAAAGCACTTTTATATCCTACCAAGTTCATGCCCAAAAAAGCCATTCATACCCCAGATCCTTCAAAAGATAAAGGTCCTCACTTATTGAGAGCATTTATGGAGCATCTTGTGAGTACAGCTGCCCTTAATTAATGGAAGGCAGCTCAGCGTAGTTGTGTGAAAAGTGCACATGACACAATGCCCAGAAAGGCTTTAGCAAAGGAGCACAGCACCAAGGATTTAATAGCATTATAATGTCCTTGTATTATAGTGGCCACAATACATAGAGTTGTGTTCCAGCACTACATTAGCAGTAAAACAAAATCTATTCCGTCTCTCTCAAGCCCTTTTCACCTTTCCTGAAAACTGGAGTTGCCACCCCGAGAGGTCAAAGCTGAAAGGCAGGAGGGAAGGAAAAGGACTTATGGGTAGGAGTCCCAAGATTTTGGAAACAAAACACTTTGCTTTTCCCCAGATCACCCACCTTGCTCCAGCCCTATTGCATTTTGTAACGTCCTTAGTAGTTTTCTGAAATCTGTCTGTTTGGGGACAAAGCTTTTGCAGCTCCATAATTCCCATAATAAAAGGTTGTTTGGGAAGCTGTTTGGTGATTTAGTACAGACACTTTTTCATTCACACACTCGTGCACACATATCCGAGGGTATGGGTGCTTTCTCCATCCATGCGTTTAATAAACTTGAACCGCAGCCATTTCTGTTGTGCATGGCAAGGCGTGTAAAGCAAGGACTGGGGGACAGGGAGGACGGCTGGGAATCAAAGGCTGTTTATGTGAATTAACACTGAAAAAAGGGAGCTGCTTGACAGACCGAGGGATTGAAACCCATTCCAGATTGAAAGGAGACAAGCAGGCTCAAAAAGGCAGTAGCAGAAGAAGCTCCCTTGGGCTGCCCCCATTGACACCACCATGGAGAAGCCCATGGGTGCAAGCGGGGGGGGCCTGCAGCCTATGTCAGCCCCCGGGGATTGCCTGGAGGTTGCCAGCTGCTGAGCTGCGTTTGGCGGCTCTTTGCTTATCATGTGCATATTTGTCCTGCGGAGCCTCAGCTGACCCCCGTCCAAGTTGTTTCACAAAATATGCACTCTTTTCCAACAGACAGCTTAGAAAACTCAGTCTCAAAAGAGACAGAAGCTCGATGTTTCTTCCTTCTCTACATCTTTTTACTCTTTCTCTTGTGATGGAAGATGAATGGTTCGGATGTGTCTGCAGTAACACAGGCATGGCTAATCTGCCTTTCTATTGATGACCTGTTTCTGAATGTCCTGGCCTGATTTATGAAAATGTACTGTATTTTGCACTATGTTTTGATGTTGCTCTGTTAGGACTGCATGCAAACTGCAGCAGAACAGTGATGCTTATTCATTCAAACAGTGAAGGGCTGGCTGGGAACTGAATGAGCTCATAGTTATTGCTGTCTTCACTTAAAGAAAGAGAAACAGGAGCAAGTGGGTATCCCAAGCCTAGTCATTTTTTCCTTGACCATCAGTTTGTTTAGCAACTCATAATCTTGAAAACACAAGATCATAGTATTTCTCGAATCACTCGTATAGCAGGTTTATAGGGCTGGGTTCTTTTTTTAACTTTCTCTCTCTCTTTAATAACACCTGATAAAGTTGAAACTGAAGTCTCTTTGCCTGCCAAGTGTTCTTTCTCTTGCTATTGCTTCAGCATTAATGAATCTAAAATCTGAGAGCCTGATTCCCATCTCTTACCAGAGTAATGCAGCCGTTTTCTGTATTGCCTGGAAGAGTCTCAGCCTTGTTCATGCCCTTGTGTGCTGAACTGCTCTTCACACACACACAGGCCAACGAAAACAACAGCCAAATCCCACCTGTGCAGTGCAGGAATTCTTCAAAAGCCACTGCTCAGGCAGAGAGGCTCTACCTAGTGGGAGGATGCTTGGCAGGTTGCCTGCCAGAGGCTCTGGTGCAAGAGGTCTGCTGGGGAGTGGGGCTCCAGGGGCTCAGTGCTGTGCTCTGCAGAGGACACTGCGGTGGTTGGGAAGCATCCCTCAGCTGGTATTTCTGAGCTGTAAGGCACAAACGTTTACCTCTTCCCTTAAATTGTTAGGAAACGGTTTCAGTCCTAGGTTGATCACCCGTGGGGACAGCCTAATGCATTGATTAGCTAAGATGCACAAATATGAGGTGTTGCTAGCTGGAAGCAGAAGTGGTGAGGAAGGCACTGGAAGCTGTTACCTGGCCACATGCCCTATGAATCCTAAAATCCTTGTCTTCAGGCCATTTGTTTGTAAGTGTGGTCCAGCCTGCAGTCAACAAAGGCAAGTGAAAAACCTCGGGGCAATCAGCCCCCAGGCTGGCCTCGGGGCCACCTTGTTTTCTGCTTTGATCTGCTGCCTCTCAGGTGGAAATCATCACTTTGAGACTTTGCCCAGTTTCTCTTCTCACCAATATCCCAGAGAAAAGAGGAAAGGTAGAAAGCAGCAGACAGAGCTTGTTAGCACATAGGAGAGTTGTCTGGTTTGAGAGCAGCATTTAAAATACAAAAAGGCAACAGGGATAAGTGCGGTGCCAGCAAGGAATAGAAGTTTTTCACTTACAACAGTAAGGTAACATGGGGTGAGAAAAGGAGCAGGTGTACCAGGCACTGCCTGATGGGCTTCTGACTTCCTGCCTGTGGGACGGCCTATTAGATGTTTCAGGTGGGAAGTAGGATGCAGCTCTTGCTCCGGGAGTGTGACACTCACATAAGCGTGCCTTCTGAGGGATGCAGGGACAGTGTCTGCTCTCTTGTTCCTGCCAAGGCACGCTGCTCCCAGAAGGATGATGTGCTCCTGCCTCCAGCCTTTCCTATAGACATTTCTGCAGGCTCACCTGAAGCTTTTCCCAGAGTTTTGCAATGTCTTACCCTCCCCAGCTCAGCCAGACTGGACTAGCATTATGATGAAGAGAATATTGTGCCAGTGGCTCATGCTCAGCCAGAGCTGGGACTCCTCTGTGCTCAGCTGCCTGCTGTGAGGCCCTGTCCTTATGGTGCATTCCCCCATGCTTTGAGGCTTCTGTGGCAGCAACTGGGTTTGCTGTACAGCACAGTGAGATTGGATCCGGATAGGAGCTTTTAAGAGCTCCTGTAAAACACACTAATGTGAGAATATTCCTAAAAATATAATCCTGGCTGTAAATAAATTTGATGTTTTCCTGCTGAAACCAATGGCGATTATAAGATTTTGACCTTAAAACAGCCCATGCTTGCAAGGGAGGCATTGCTAGTGTCATGATAACCTTTTTTTGGTACATTACCTAGGCTCAGACAAGCAAGGATGGAAATGGATTTGCTATGGAACTGTCTGAAAAGGGATTGTTGTTGTTTAAAGATAATAATATTAGGAATGCAAATTATTCCACAAAAGCTGGTGATATTTAAATATGATTTAAATTCATTTAGCATTTAAACAGAAAAGTATAAAATGGCATTAAATTCAGATGAGGATGAGACTATGCATTTTGGTGTCAGAAAATTAAATACATCCACAGAATGGAGTAGATGGCCTTGCTGGTAATGGATTGTGAAGAGTTCTGGGTTTTAATAGAGCATTCCTTCAGATCATCAGCATGGTAAAGTGGTAGTTAATAAATTATTCGACGTGTACATTCACTCATATATTTTAACTAGCTGTAATGAACAGGTCCTGTCAGCTCACCTGGGTTCTTGCAATAGCCACTAAATTGCTTGAATGAGATTTAGTAACTCTCAGCAATATTGATGTCCAGAGCTGCAGGTAATAAATAAAGTGACATCAGGACTAACTTGAGCAGAACATTGTGTAAGGCCTTTGTCAGACTTCTGGTGGAGATGAAGCTGTTTGGCCCCAATGGGCATCAATGGGCATCAGAGAGCCCCTTTCCAGTGATTAGGATTTGGCTGATGTGACTAGACCAGCCATGCTTTGGCACCCGTAATGGGATTCCTGAAGAACCAGTTTGGGGTTGACAAGAGAAATATGCTTCCTGCTGAATTAGATGTACAGGCAGTTACCCACCTGTTCCCCGCCACATGCAAGTGGTATTCCTTGGGCTGCCCACAAAGTAGAAGAGGAGGATAGTACCCTCTGGCTGAGCTCTGTGGAGAAGAGGGAAATCCTCTCTTAGTGCCATTATACTAGGACTATCCTAGTGTGGAGTGGCAATTAAGGACAGAAAGAAGCTCTTCTTTTATCTCAGATTATACTAGAAATGTTTATAGCAGAAAAAAAGCCAGCCTGTTAAAATGATGCCAAATTATACAGGCTATTAAGGGCACACCAGGCACCTTTCTTGTTATTCCTAGTTGTCCACTGAACTTGGAGCTAGTTTAAACCTATATCCTTTCTCTTCCTACCACTCACTTTCCCAGCATGTAGTGTACTTTACAATTTGTGAAGACACTCCATTAATTTTTTTCTCTTTCTCCTTTTTTTTTTTCAGGTTTCTGACAGATGTGACTACGTCTTTGTCAATGGGAAGGAAATGAAGGGCAAAGTGAATGTCATAGTTAATTTTACTTACCAGCATCTGAGTGCCCCTTTAGAAATGACAGTCTGGGTTCCTCGTCTTCCGCTGCAGATAGAGGTCTCTGACACAGAACTAAATCAGATTAAGGGATGGAGAGTCCCCATCATCTCTAATAAGAGGTAGGTTTCATTAGAGGATGTTCATTCTGGGTTGTGCACTTGCCAAAGACCTGTAAAGGCCAGCGGATCCGAACATGCTTTGGCCTTAATGCAATTCCAGAGTGACTCTGAAGGTCACCAGACATTTATTCAATAGGCTTCTGCACTGGACTTACAAAGGAAATGGAAGCTGCAGGTTGCACGAGCCTACGCTGGAAATCAATTTCTCTTTATAGTGCTAGTGAATGAGACAAAAAGAGCCAGCTGGCCACATTAAGCAGGGTCAGCCCTGGGACAGCAGAAGACACCACCAAGGACCAGCTCTGCCAGGACCAGCCGGTCTCCAGCCTAGTTCACAGGTCCTGCCAGATAATTTGTTCATTTTAATGGCACAACTGGTGCTTGCTTGTTTCATATTAGTGCTGTAGGGTGCAGTGACACTGATGTGAGTCCCAAAGTCATGGCGCTGCTATAGTAGGGCTTTAAGGATAACTGTCTGCACCCACAAGTCAGTGGTATGTGAGGACAGGTCAGAGAATGTATGTAGGCAGATCTAGACTTTGTATTAGTTGTCAGTGTTATTAAGAACCAGAAGAGCAAACAGATAAAGTAGACACTTGCTATTCTCTCCTACCTATGAAGACATCATTTCTTACCAGCTTTCTGTTAGTACCAGAGCAGAGAGATGGGCGTTTTGGTGGTAAAATGATTTCAACCTGAATGTCATACAGAAAGAGATGTGTAAGTATGTATGACAGAGATTTCTATGGCAACACCAAGATGCTTAGGGAAGATGGGAAGATCCAGCATGAAAAAAGTGCAGGTGTCCTGAAAGTAAGGACTTAACTTTGGGAATCACGTGAGAGAGCTTTGTAGAAGACAATGTAGTAGTGAAGCTAGCAAGAGAGTTGGTAATTTTAGCAGCTGTTTTGGAGACCCAGGCAGCCTGAAGGCCTCAGTTATGAGCAAGAGAAATGAGGTTAAACTGGGGTTAAAATCACCTGAGTGATTTCAGAAATGCACTGACAGAAACTGCACCAGAGCAATGGAAGGGGGCAATGAATCTTTGTTCCACCATCCAGGCTGCAGACTTACGCCAGCAATAGCTCTTCTGTTGCAAACTCTCCTAGCATCAATTTCTGATAATTTTTGACTCTTCATGTCCTACCAGACCAGCCAGGGACAGTGATGATGAAGAAGAGGATGAACGGAAAGGAAGAGGATGCACCCTTCAGTACCAACATGCGATGGTACGAGTGCTCACGCAATTTGTAGCCGAAGCCTCAGACCCCGGAGGCCAGCTGAGCTACTTACTGGGTTCTGACTGGCAGATTGACATCACCAGCCTGGTGAGTGACTTCATGCAGGTGGAGGAGCCAAGAATTGCTAAGCTACAGGATGGACAGGTTTTGATTGGACAGGAGCTTGGAATGACGACAATTCAGGTAGGAAAATGTAATTACTTACTCCTTTTCCTCCATTAACCCACCACTTCAGGAGCCAAGGTATTGATTGGGTGTATAGCAGCTTCTTGCATTAGCAACAGAAGTTGGAGCCACAAATTTCTCAATGGAGCACAAAGAAAAAGAAAAAGATTATTCCAGTGATACCACAAAGAGGAAAACAAGTTAACAAGCACATGTTAAAAAAAAAAAAAAAAAAAAAAAAAAAAAAAGTTTCTCCAAATATACTCATCATTCCAAATTGTTAAACCAGAAAATAACAACCACAATTGTCAACAACACAATTTGTCAGGTTTGGAGAAATGGAATTAGAGATTATGACTTTCTGCAAAATCATTTTTCTGCATTTTTTTTTCTGCAAAATAATTTTTCTAAATGACTTTCCAAAGCTCTGAGATTTATAATGATTCCACAAGTGCACATAAACCTTTGGGAAGAAATATCCAAGGCAAAACGGCTGAGTGCAAGTTAGATTTAAGGAGTACCTCTTGTAAAGTGCTTTAAAAATGCTCTGTAGCCTACATGGATCATTAAATTCAACTTGCTTGCTAATGAACATCTTTGGATGTCATGTTTCAGTGCACTGACCTCCATGCATATTTTTTAACAAAACAAGCTTTGTTTGTCAATTCTGTATACAGTACCATGAGGGTTTATTTTAGCAATAAGTTGGCCTTTCTTTCAACAGGAGGGGTAATACTGTTATTTATTCTAAGGATTGTGTATAAATCTATAGATTGCATTATATACATACTACCTAAAAACATGGTCATTAACGACATAATTCCATTTCACATGAAAATTGCGTATAAAATATTTAATGCATCTGAAACAGGTGTGGCTATCATTGCAGATGTGAGTAGCATAGCTGATTACAAGTACATTGGTAAAAGACATTATGAGCACCCTATTGATGCAGAATACATAAAATGAGACTATCTGTTTCTTAATCATATTTTAATAGTGTCTGTTAAGAGTAATTCTACCCATTACATATCACTTGTCTATATAACATATCTTTGTGTAGCCATTTTACTTGGTGCTGTGCAAAATGGCTGCAGCTAACTTTAATTTTTCTTTTCAGATATTGTCCCCCCTTTCAGATGCTATCTTGGCTGAGAAGACAGTGACAGTCCTGGATGAGAAAGTGACAATAACTGACCTGGGGGTGCAGCTGGTAACTGGATTATCACTTTCTCTGCAGCTGAGTCCTGGAAGCAATAAGGCCATCTTTGCTACAGCAGTAGCACAAGAGCTGCTCCAATCTCCGAAGCAGGTACTGTTGCTCACATATACCACACTGTGGAAGGACACTGCTCTAATTCACTACACCCAATCTTACAAGCTGATGGGATCACGTAGATTTTTATTAATAATAGGCTAATAAAACATTTTCTTTATGGGAACTTTTGTCTGAAGGCCACCAGGTGCCTTAATAGAGAAACAAAGATCTCACAAAAATAGCACAATGTCTAAGCAACACAAGTCAACAAATAAGCATGCCCCATCTGTCTTGGCTGCAGCCCTCAAATAACACATGCAACTCAATGATGTGTCATAAATAAGCAGCAGAAATCACCTCACACACACACCCCTTTCTGCCCCATCCAGCACTAACAAGATCAGAGCAGATACCACCAGCTACATTTCTGAGTTCAGCCTCCTAACTCAGCAACTAAATCAAATTTTTAAGTCCATCTTCAAATGAGAAGAAGGTATTTTGCATACTGCCAAATGCTTTCTCCTTTTTTACTTCCTGTAACCATGTTAAATAGTTGAGGAACGTCCCTTTCATTCCAATTCATTATTAGAATATGAATCAGCACCGACTCATTTCCTGATACATGATTTCGTACATCTTTTTTTTTTTTTTTTTCCTGTTTTTCTTAGTCCCTATATTAGGAATCATGATCATATGATGCTCCCTTTCTCTTCAGACCTTTCAGACCTTCCCAGGTTCTCCTGACATGATAAATCTTAACATGTGCCCGAAGGAAATGTGAGAGTTTTCTCTCCACTGCCCATTAGCTTTGTTCCTGCATTTGCCATGAGGTTGCTCCATGAGCAATACCAGATGTCCTCTTTTATGTCTTCTGGTTCTAAGAATGGTTCATCCAAACTTTGCATTGCCCAAGCTCTCACAGATCTAAATCCTCATGCTGACCCCTCCATATGCTGGCACAGTCCCTGTGCACAGTTACTGAGGGCTTTTGGACTTTGCCACGTCTCCATCAGTTCCTGTTTGGTATTTGTCCTTGTGTTTCTGTCTACATTTCAAATTTAAACTTTTTTTTCTAACCCAAATCCATCACTCTGGGACTTACATCAAGGATGCAATGGGCTCTTAAGTCTTAAACATGTTCTGAGCTTTAAAGGTAAATGAGTGTGGCACACACATTTGAAATCTGGCCAACTGTTGAGATGCGTTAATTCATCATAAGGTCTTATCCTTGGGATGCAAGATGAAAAATAATGCAGAACTGCCATCTTTATAGGATGATAAAAATCAGGCTCCCATAGTCTTTCAGGAGTTAAGAAATCAATGCCAGGCATCTAGAAATAAGGTCAGTAAGCTAATCCATTGCTGTCACGGGGTAATTAAACAAAGTACCTTGAAAGCAGCCCCAAAGCTATGTTCGATGGCATTTAGTCCCAGTATACTGCCCAGCTATGGCATTTCTGTTCCCAGAAATGGAGTCTAGATGAGTGCCTCTCTAGACAGAGGGGTATCAGAACAACGTCAGTTCAGTATTAAACCAGCAAGGGAAGTTTGCACCCTCTTCTCTTCAAGGCCCGACTCCATTTTGAAAGGCATCTGATTCCTTGTTTAGTTCATGACTTACAGAGCACAGTTCCTATAAGCAGGGTAATGCAAAATTATTAAACGATTATGCAGGTTTAAGCAACACAGTGGGAGGATGAGAGCCGATGATATAAATTCTATGCAGCCTTCAAGAAACATCCAAAGATTAATAAACACAAAGCCAGGATTTATGACAGTGTCAGGAAAGTCTTAGGGCTCAGTCCTGAAACGGAGATAGAAGCAAATCTCCCATTGAAGCACAGGGAGCTTTATGACTGTAAGGATTTCAGAATCAGGCCAGTAGATTTTGCACAACACAATCCCAAAAGACTGGAGGCCTATCTTCTGTGATTTGAACAGGTAAATGACTATGTGTTGAAATTATTTAAAAGATAATGATAAATATTTATTCTCTGCATGTACATTGAGTTATGATGTAAATACAGTCTGTTTGAAAAAACTTTATTTAAAAAACTAGACTCTGGTAACCATGCTTTCAGCAAGTAGGATTGTAAATATATTGTTTGTGTAGTTGGGTGGTTGTCTGCCAGGATTCCCCTCAGAGCAAGGTGGGCCTGGCTCCCGCTGGGCAAGAGCATACATCCTTTTAGACAAAGGAGAATCCACTCATCAAGCCAGGAGTCTTTCTGGGGTGGATTCTGCAGTGTTTAATCAGGTGCAAGTAGCCCAACTGAAACAGAGCAAGTCAGACAGTCAGAAGCAGGAATTGGAGTCCAGTGGAGCTATCTGAATTTCACCTGTAAATGATTTGTGTGCACCAAGAGTTTTTCAGGTAGCACGGCAAGTTTTGATAGCCACTTGAGAGTCCTTAGAGGACTTGATTTTCAGAAGCAACTGAGCACATGTTTTCTGAAATATAAGAATTATTTTAAATGCCTTAGTTAAAAACCAAAAATCAAGATTTGCAAAAACCCTACACATTGCACATGCAAATAAAGAACCAGTACTCAAGTCTGTCCCATTTACATTCAGTAAACCTTCTTGAACTCTGAAGTACACAATTTGTACTGCTGTGACACAAGATTAAATTTCATTATTGTCTTTCTTTTAATTGCTAACAAGCGTAAAAATTATCCTGGCCATTTCCTCAAAAAGCAACTGATGTTTCCTCTGCTTGCATAAAACATTTCATTTGAGAGACAAAAATCAAAGACTTAAGGTACGGAGCCATGTATGGGTCTATTTGCTTTATTAGGTGTTTTTTAACATGTCTGTAACAAGAGGAGACTTTGTATTTTAAGCAGTTTAGAAAAAAATGTAATATATTTTTTCATTTAAATATACAGCAGTAAATGATCTCAGTAGCTGGTAATGCCTTCTGACATGCAATTTATTATGATGCTGAAGTAGATTCTATGGAGCCTATGGGATACAGCTCCTTTAAGCACCTTTGGGAAAACAAATCTTATTATCAATGAGTGTTTTAAACTAGTATTTCTTTTAGCATTAATTTTCTTGCTCTCCCTTTTATTTCTTTTCTGGTTATAAATGGTATATGGATCTTGTGAGGAGGAGGAAATAGACTGGGACCTATGTGTTTATTCTGAGTGTGTGTATATTTGTTTTATACAAAATAGGAAGCAGCCATCAGCTGCTGGATCCAGTTCAGTGATGGATCTGTCATGCCCCTGGATATTTATGACTCCAAAGACTTCTCCTTGTCAGCTACTTCTCTGGATGAGAAGGTGGTCTCCATTCACCATGACCCCAAATTCAAGTGGCCTGTGATTGCAGCTGAGACAGAAGGCCAGGGGACACTGGTGAAGGTGGAGATGGTGATCAGTGAATCATGTCAGAAATCCAAAAGGAAGAGCGTCCTGGCTGTTGGAAGCGGCAGCATTAAAGTGAAGTTTGGGCAGAGTGATGCCAACCCTAACATCAGTGATAGTAAACACAGGGGAAGTGGCGTCCACCTAGAAAATCATGCCAGTGACCGGCGTCAGAAAACCACTTTGCAGGAGAGAGCTGGGCCAGACGGCCAGTATTACAGCTCCTCGATGGGCCAAGAGCAAAGCAAAGGGACCACCACTCAGAAGTCTATTTTAAGTAAAAAAGAAGACAGAGAAAGCCTCCTGGACGATGACAGTCATCTGCAGAACATCCCGATAGATTTCACGAGCTTCCCTGCACAGGTGGATCTGCCAAGAAGCAATGGAGACTTGGAAGAGAATGACCTTGTACAGTCCCCCAGGGGACTCAGCGATCTGGAGATAGGAATGTACGCTCTGCTGGGAGTCTTTTGCCTGGCAATTCTGGTCTTCCTTATCAATTGTGTCACTTTTGCTTTGAAGTACAGAAACAAACAAGTTCCCTTTGAAGAACAAGAGGGCATGAGCCACTCTCATGACTGGGTTGGGCTGAGCAACAGGACAGAACTTCTGGAGAATCACATAAATTTCTCATCTCAACAAGATGAACGTATTACAGCCATTGACAGAGGAGTGGACTATGAAGAAAGCAAATATCTCCTCAACACAAATGCTCCCAAAAGTATTAATGGACAAGCTTTTAGGTCTCCTGAGTCCACATTCACTGAAGGGAAAGAACAGAAAAGTGAACCAACTACTTCTCCTACCTCTAAGAGGAAACGGGTTAAATTCACCACCTTTACCACCATCTCCTCTGATGATGGATACCCAACTGTCAACTCAATCTTGATGAGCAGTGAAGATGACATTAAATGGGTTTGCCAGGATATGGACCTGGGGGAGTGCAAAGAACTTAAAAATTATATGGAAAGATTACATGAAAATTTGTAATGAGACACAAAAGACTTCTTTTGTTTGGTTTGTTCATTTGTTTGTTTTTCACTCACCTTCTGCCTTTAATTTTGGGTAGTGGGGCAAAATGTACTAATAACAAGAATCAGCTGGTGGATAATAACTCCATGAAGTCCCCAAAAGCCAACTAAAAGCAACTGGGAGAGCAGAGATCCTGGACAGCTCTTAAAATTCAAGTCTTCTCTGTGCTGGAGACGGAAGTGAGAGATGTGTGAGATTTTTTGATGCATGGTAACATGACAAAAAAAACTAGCAAAATAATACGGTCTCATTCTCTGAGCTTTCCCAGGAAATCAATAAATATAACAAACTCCAGTGCAGTTTGGATATTACAAAGTTCGCACAGCTCTACTGTTCAATATTCCAAGCTTTGGTTAAAAGCAAAAAATTGGTCTCAGAATAAATAGATCAACAAAAACAGCATGTCATTCAAGCTACATACAGAGAATATCCATCCAAGAACATTAATTTAAAGCTGACACAAACCAACAGTGTGAGCAAAGCAGCTCCCAGAGCTGCACAGTCATGAGTTTCCAAAGAATGTGGAGGGGAAAAATGGAGTAACTGGGCTGTTTACAAACCAGCATGTTTGCCTCCCAAGCTCTGAGAATGGATACACATATACAGCTAAAACTGACACTGTCTTTTTAAGTAGATGCCAAGGTAATAAACTTTGCCAGCCAATTTTCAGTATTTCTTAATTTGTAAGATAGGAGAAGATATAACCTACACTCAGAATACCACTCATACAAAGGAAGGTCTGTTTTGGAAAGTTTGAGAGAACAAGCTATTTTTTAAAGCCCACTTTCTTTGGTTATCCAGTTTCAAATTTATATTCACAGCCATTTCCCAGGAGTGCTCCCCATCCAGTGTCCTGAGGGCACTTGCTAACATCAGTCAACTTTGGGAGCAGGGTGGCTTCTCGCTTCCCTTCCATGCACACTCGCTTCTCCGTGGTGCGCTCTCACCCAGCAGGAACACTTGGTACCACGCTGGTACTTGCTTTATATGCTGCCATTTACCAAAGTTAGCCACTCTCTCTAGGGTAAGCGTAACTTGTGCTGAACTCAGACACAAACAGCAACTGCCTCTTTGTTCTCCCCCTTCCTGGGAGAGGTCAGGTTGTTCAGTTTCTCCTGCTCATGCTTCTTTAGGCCCCTGCTCAGCATGTTTAGAGGGCACCCAGAGGTCACAGAGGAGTGCTGCACATCCAACTCTGTTGAAATCTGAACAGCTAAACTCAATAGATAACATTTGTTTCTCCCAGAAGTGACAGTTATCTTTTGTTTTCCTCTGATAAGGATGTACATATGGTAGGATTTCAGTGATTTCCCTTTGAGTCTGACATACCCTCCAGCCCTAAAACCATGACATTTTTTGTGCGGTCCAAAAGCAGTCTCCGGTGACCAGTGGCAAAGTGCCAAAGTGTTAACTAAATCCCAGCTTATATTTCAAGTTTTCCTTTATTTTCCAGAATGATTCCTTGCCCCCCTTTTATTAAGTCTCTTTCTGTCATTGAATCTAGGTTGCTCTGTTTAATACGCACCCACCCTCCCACAGCCACTTAGATTGAATCCCTCTATATTTAGAATGTACTGTAGATTGTAAGAATGTAATATATATATTTATAAACATGCCAACTGTGAATAAAATTTGCATTTTAGTGGCTTCATCTTTTTTCCTACTCTGAACGCCTCTCTCCTTTCATTGTCAGAACATTTACCCTAAAAGAGACTGGCAGCAATATGGAGACTTGTCCTTTGATGAAATTGTGAATTATAGCTCTTGGCACAATCCAGTTACAAAGTTTTACATTCTGCACAATGTTGGGGGAAAAAGATATAACAGCAACAACATGTTATACTACAAGTGTATTTGCACCAAGTCACCCTTCCAAGATTTGAAACTAGTTGCAAATAAATCCATGTGCATATTCCTGTCTTGAAAGCCTAATATGTGAATTCCTGATTTTGGTGTGATTAGAAAGATCCACATTTGGTTAAAAGACTTTGAGGATAAGAGTAAAAGAGTAAGTTGGTGCAAATAGGGCAATGGGCCCAAGACTCTGGAGATCGATACTTGTGCATGTGTTGGATGAATAGGACGCGTGTAACTACACACAAAATTATATATTAAAAAAAAAAAAAAAAAAAAAAAAAAAAAAAGAATGGGAGAGAGATATTTTTCAGAACATTTCATCAAGGCCTGGATTAGTCAGTCCTATGCATGCTCAAATACAAAGTGCAATGGTGATGACAGCACAGAGCAGGGCCCAAGCCAGCTCTGGGTGAGTCCTCAGATGAAGTGCCTTGGTCTCAGAGCTAAGCCCTGCGGCCTCTGAGCAGGTTCAGCAGTGCACTAGCTTGCAGTCTTGCCTCCATTCCTGAGCTATTTCGGGTGCTTTTTACACATAACTACCTTGTGTCCTCAGAGACACACTCACTAACATGGAGGTAGGTGTAAAAGTGGCCAAATGTCAGCTAGCAGTCTGTGCAGATCAGATTCATGCATAAAAGCAAGGCTACTTTGCAGAAGTGTCACTCTGTGGCCAGCCTTTCCCCTTCAGAAAGAGCAGGGTCCCAGCCATGCTGGGAGCAGGCTGTCAGACTTGCTTTCCCACAGAGCTGCTATGGTAAATCCAGATTTCTGCGTTAGCTGCCTCTGGGGAACATGGAGAACCAACATCAAGTTCATCTGGTAGCACTGAAATGTTCTTCTGGATAAAACAGCCACCAGCCATGATGCTAAGGTTACCGACATTCAGATTTATGCCTTTCTGCTTGCTCACTGACATCTCTAACAGCTGCAGCCTGCTATTATCCATAGGGTAATACTATAAATCACGAGTACCTAAAGTGCTCTTTATCCATAGATCTCAAAGTGCTCTGAGCAAGATGGATTCCCTATTGACATGGAGAACACCAGGGTTAAGTGATTTGCCCAACCTAACAAGGGAAATCCGTGGCAAAACCAGAAGGAAACATCACTCCCCCACACCTTTTAATGTATCAGAGTCACTGGGCAGGATCCTGAGCTCTGCTTGGGGAGAAATCAGAGCAGGTCGTGGCTGTCTGCATGCAAGCAAACAGTATCAATTAATCTGCTAATAGAAGAGTAACTCAACTGCCTGTAGAGATTTTTTGTACATACGTATGTAGCTGTTATTGGGTGTGTGTGCATACCTGTTTCGCTCATAGCACTTTTAGGTGAGAGCCTCTGAACCATGAAGCACCTCAGTGGTGAATTCTTGTGTTTAAGGCAACCAGACAATAATTTTGGTTGGTGAATGAAGGGACTAAATTCTGTCATAAAAGCGGATCATAAAAGCATGGAGCATTTAAATGCTCCATGCACATAGCATGGAGCTGTGGCTCCCATTGGCAGTCTCCTGAGCCTGCTGAAGAGCCCTGCTGTTAGCAAGCAGTCTCCTGTGGGTGTTATTAATAACTTTTTTTTTTTTTTTTTTTTTTTTTTTTTTCAGTTTATTTTCATGTTTGAGTCTCTTTTTGTGTGTGTGTCTGTTTTTATGTGAGTAGCTAGACTGATAGACTGATACAGGCATTTTAACAAAAGGAAATGTGTGTGATGCAGTTTGGCTTTTTTTAGGCGCTTTATGCATAAATACAATGAGGAGTAGACACTCAATTGTCCTATAAATCAAGTAAGCTGGTTCTTTACTGTCTTTCGTCTTTTTAAAGGCTTCCCCTTCAGCATTCTTATATATGTATAGTGTTTTAGACCAAGCTGCATTAATACACCCATTAATTCAAGGTCTGAGTGATGCAGGTAAATAATTGGTCTGGAACAAGTGTTCTAGGGAGGTAAGTGACTTGAAAAAACAGAGGAGGTATTAAATAGATGTGCAGCCTGCACTAAAGTAGCTATAGAAACTACTTTCACACCTCGTTTCCATAATGAATGCAATGTAAATGAAATGAGCACACTAGAGACACTTTAGTTCAGCTCTGCGTATGCTTCCCCTCTCCAAGACTGTTGGCTCTCATTCCCCTGTGATCCGTGGGGATGCTTCTTTATGGAAGATCCTTAGCAAGACCTAAAGGACTTGTGTACTACAACACAGAAGAGTCTTTCACATGTCACTTATGTGAGAAATTCCACTGGACTCTAACTAATCAAACTAATTCCAATAAGCATCACTGAGATATTAACTCAGGCAAGGAGCTATCATTGGCATATGTTGTGGTTAGAAAATGCCTTGAGCACTTTCAAAAAACTAAAAATCCACACTGCTATCAAGAGTACTTGAGGTAATGTACCAGTTTGAAGTAGAAGAGGCTTTTGTCCTGTGGGAGGGTTGCATGGTGCTAATCTGAGCTGCCCACGCCGGGCAGCAGCACTAACCCTTCTTCGCTGCCATGCATGGCCCACAACGAGCTGCCTCCTTCTGATGAGCAGGAGACCAAGAGAGCTCTAAAACAGGTTAGGGTATCGCTTCTGAAGTGCTGACGAGATAAGATTTGTGTTCTGTTTCCTGTTCATTTCTCACTGTTTGAAAACTCAGCAAAGGTCCCGCTTATGCACTTAGCACAGGGCATGTGGTGAAGCACCTTTCTGAATGGGTGTTTGGTCTGTAACAGCCATCATCTTCCTCGTTCATAAATTGAGCCTCTATCCTATGAAATTGGTATTATTGCACTGCTTGGCTTCTTGGCAAAAGCTTTAATAGATTAAGTAAGTCCAAAAGTGGCAGCAATAAGGGTAGAGAGCCTTCTACATTGTGCCCATCATCAGGAGTGTTAGACAGGCCAAGGTTACATGAGTCAAGCCAATATGCCTGAAACTGTATCATTTCTTACCTTTCTGCTGATTTGATATGAAGACCTCTGTCAACAAATCCTTCATTATGCAGGCTTCCTGCTCAGGCTCTATGCGGAACAGCAAATTAAGCAGCCCACGTATGTAATATTAATGGCTTGAAAAGCAGCACTGCTACTCTGTTTGTATGTACTGCCAATGCTCATTAAAAAATTCCTGTCGCGTTTTAAAGATGGCTGGTAGATTTCATGCGACAAGTTCCTGCATCTGTCTCCTTGGAACAGCCCCGTGAGCCTGGAGGGGCATGTTCAGCCCTGAACCACATTTGCTTGAACCATCTACCAGGACTCATTTCCTCCTTGTTTTGGTAGGTGCAAATGAGGCCTCCTGTTGCATTTTCCTCTCGTGCAGTCACAGCTGCTTCTCTAACACTGCCTGATGCTGAGCTGTCATGCTGGCAGTGGCTAGATATTAAAGATTTGGTACCCGAGCTTCTGTGGCACCTGACAGAACTCAAACCAGTAATGCCAGCACAGAAAGCTGTGGCTTTAAAGTGCAACAGGGACTTTGCTTATTCATGTTCAGACTTTTGTTCCTAATAATTAAATTAGAGCTTCCTGCAGTCAGTTAAGGTATTAATGACCTAAAAACTAATCCCAAGAGCTTCATTTCTCACCCTTGATGATAGGAGATTGCACATATGACTGAGACTCTCATTTTCAAAATTTTACTGTGCTCAGTAAGCCTAGATAAACCGAGAGAGTGAAGGAGAAATAATAATAGGAAGACTTTGTACAGGACTTTGCTCTGCTGCACAGTAGACCCACGGTCTTTGCTGGAAGGTGGCACTGCTTCTTCCCCAGCTGCTCCTGGTATGCGCCCTGTGAGGGGAGCAGTTCCCGGCTGTGTGCTCTGCCCCTGCTGCCGCAGAGCCTTGTTCCGCTCTGCTGCAGCAGGGTACATCCCAGCTCTTCCCCAAGTTTGCTCGGGAGCCGAGGCCTGACTAATTTCTTTGACTTCAGTAGAAAACATACTGTCTAAAGGTCAAAATTACATTGCTTCCCAAAAACAAATGGGCAGAGGGAGACAGGACAATTTGCATAGTGCTAACAGCCCAGTGTTCTCCCCCCATACAGATATGTCCCCTGTCTCCTTGTTTCTCCAGCAAAGACTTTGGCTGACTGACTGCGGATACACATTTTGCATTCTTTTCTTATCAGGCCCCAAACCCAAATCACTGTGCTCCTCTCTGCCCATAATAACCTTTTGCAGCTTTCTTTCATGCCCTCTGTCCTAATCAATGCTCTTAGCGTTTGGCATTGCTTTCCCTTCTGCCAGTCAGGATGCCATGGGCAAATCAACCCCTTTTATATTTCTCTCTTGAGTGAATAGTAACAGGCTGCCATGAATTAACTCAAAATATTTTGCAATATTGAAAGATCCCAATTATTGATTAGCTCTAGCTCTGTACCTAGCTGTCTATACAGGCTTGACTACAGCTTTAAAAGTGCACTCATTAGTGTTTCTGTTGCAAGACCAATTCACACAGCTGAAGAGGCTTTTTTTGGCAGGCTGCGAATGAAAGCTCCAAAAGATTTTTTTTTCATTGCACCTCACACAGTCACGCCAAGCCCCTGAAGATCAATAGGATTTTAATCAGCTCTTTTGATTGTTTTGTCCCCTCATCTAGTACAGAGTTGGCATCCCACACTCCTAAGGCACCAGCGATGAAGGACTGTAATCAAAGAGGTTGCTCTTGTAACCCAGTTTTAATATGATTTGTGAGGCTACTGGGGATGACTGCTGCAAAGCAGCAGAGGAGGAAGGACAGACAGACAAGCTGGACACAGTTACTCAAATCAGGGACTAAACCAGAGGCAATTTCAAGGCTGTAGAGCAAGAGCCATGCCAGAGTGCAGAAAATTTTGCCACCAGCTATTCTATGCCAACTAAAAACTTCCATCACCCTCTCATCCTTCAGAGCCTTACACCCAGTTCAGCCACTCACCCCCACAGCAAAAAAAAAGCCTCCCCTCCACATGGGATGCAGGCTTGGAAGCACACAGAAAGCAACAGAGAGGGACAGAAGGAAGCAAAAGGGATTTAGCTAAGCTGGGTCACAGGGGAGCATTTTGCAACTGGCCCTTTGCAAAGGGGAGCAGTAATGCACTTTTTCCAGTAATGCATTTTTTTGACTACAGCTTTAAAAGCGCACTCAGTAGTGTTTCTGTTGCAAGACCAATTCACCAAAGTAATCCATCTGTGGGCTGCGCGAGCTCCTGCTGCTGCAAACAGCCAGGCTGCACACTGCAGAGTGCCCATCTATCCCTGACACTGCAAGGAACCCTATGGTCTCTGGTGTGATTTGCAAGGACCCCGGGGTCCCCAGCCCAGCCAGGCAGGGCCACACTGTGCCTTGCTTGCCTGGGTTTGTTGGGCTTGGATTGGATTCACTCCCACCGGCAGAGAAAACGCCCTTGGTGAAAAGCTGCTGTTTGAATCCGAGACTCCCCCTGTGCTGGCCGAGGGGGCTGGTGCTCAGGCATGTTTCATGCTGCTGCAAAGCACAAGTCTCCGAGGGAAATGCCCCAGTCATTAACAATAGCTGCTGTTTTGGCTTTGCATGGAAGCAAAGGGTGGGGGAGTGTAATTTGCTATTGCAAGGCAGAAAGAAGCTTTAAACTACATATTCGTGTACATCTGTGTGTGTGTGTGTCTGTATGCATGTATGTATGCTTTATGTGTACGTGAAGTAGACTTACACTGTCCTCATTTCTAGCCTTAAATCGTCATTTGCTTACTACAAGTTCCCCATCCCCCATTTTAATATTTTCACTTAATGTACTTTGAAGAGCTAGAAATAGCTTGTCAGATTGAGACAGCTCTTGAGAAGTTTAATTTTCCTAATGCTTGTTGGAAATCCCTTTTCTGAATTTGCAGGAATATTAAGGTTCTTAGTGTGAGCTGGGCAGAGAGGGAATTTGCAAGTAAAGCTGTCAGTGAAATGCAATTGGGTTAGGAGAGGCTTGATGGGCAGCATGGGTGGGTGTGGGATCCATCTCCCAAGGAGGAAGGACACTTGCACAGCCTGCCATGGGTGGCAGAGCTGGGAAGAGGCAGGTGAGCACCTATTGCTTGTTTTCTCTCTGCCAGCCCTACGGGGAATGCAGGCAGTCAGACAAAATTAGAGCAGAGGCACACGGGGTGTTTAAAAGCAAAGAAAGGAAGGTAACTCTTGTAGTAGTTTTGCTGCTGATTGCCTGCCTGGCTTCCCAGTGTTGCTGTTCCTGGCTGTCAGAGCAGGTAGGCACTTGTTGTGCTCTGGCTGCTGGCTGCCAGCAGCTCAGCACTCCAGTGAACGTGACCTCTGGAAAGGTGCTGCTGGTGTTAACGGGTGCAGGGACAGGGTTTGGGGAAACTCGAACAAAAGCTTTCTTCCCAGCGCTGTGCATTGACTAGTCAATGCCATTCCCAGAGAAGTAGCAGTAGTGTGAAGGGTTTTTCCTATAGAAAATAGAAATAAAAAAGTACTTTCCAAAGAACTAGAGAATAGACAGTACTCCTTAGCTATTGTCAGTGATGGAAAAGCACAGTATGCTTGTCCAGACGGCGTTAGATAACCTGGGTAACTTGTCAATGTCCAGCTCCTTTTGCTTGGTTCTGTGTCCAAATAAAGTTCCCTATCCAACAACTGCACATTCCCTCTGTCCAATGGGGACATGAGTAAGCAGCCACATTTATAAAAACAGGGCTCTGTGGGAGCAGAATTGGGAGGGATGGTGGGTGGAACATAGGGTCACAGGGATCGTGTGTACGGGTATAATAAGCTATGCTATGCAGCAATAAATAGGCACTAGAGCTAGACGCTACGTGTCCATCTCTGATGTCCCTACTCAGGGAGCAGACGTTTAGGCAGCCAATTGATGTTGCCTCTCGGGCCAGGGTGGCAAGGACAGAGGCAACAGGGCTCCAGCATGGACTCCTGCTTCCATGCCATCCTCTGGGGTCTCCACCACATGCAGCTGCAGTCTGGCAAACCCAGAGGTCCACCACACCGAGCCCACTGCAGGCAGGGGCTGGAGCTGAGGCCGTGGTGTCTGCGGCTGGAGCTGGGCACAGGCTGCAGGGCTGAGCGGTGCAGCACAGGCCCAAGTGTTCTGTCTCGGAGCCGTTTCTATTGCATCCCATTGCATATATTTTTAATGAAAGGAAGATAATTTGAGAGTGGAAGTGCCAAGCGAACACCTTCCTCCTAGTGGGAGGCCAGCAGCTCTGCTTGCTGAGGGCTGTTGGCAAGCTGCTCAAAAAGCAGGATGGCTCGCACAGGAGTTCAAAGATGCAGGCGTGCAATCAGCCCATTTTTGTCCTTCCTGAGCAAAAGCAAAATAGTTAAGTGAGACCAGAAAGGATGATAATTCCTCCTCCTCCTCCTCTTTCATCACCTGCTATTTTCTTCCTGCGTATCTGGACTCATAGAATTACTGAAATTAAATATAGCAATTCAGGCTGCCCATTGTTCCCTGCTCTGTAATGTGCCTGAGTAACACCTTTGTATTCATCCATCCATCCCCATCTCCTCAGATGTGCTGCTCACACAATAGTTATTGTTGTAGAAGGGACCTGGAATGAGCTCTTTCATTATTCACTTCATTTATTTTTATACAATATTTGGAGCCACTTCATTAAATTCTCTTACAATGTCCTGATGTCCTGTCTTCTTTTTTTTTTTTTTTTTTTTTTTTTTTTTTTTTAAT
>CM021779.1:13797675-13849366 GCA_011076525.1 Nettapus auritus
TTTTTTTTTTTTTTTTTTTTTTTTTTTTTTTTTTTTTTAATCTCTTTGCCAGTGCCTGGCTCATACAGATAATATAACAACAATATGGGGTGTGGGGAAGTGGGGGAATAGACTTGTTTTCTGTAAAATGGGAAGCTATGAGTGATTTAACTTGATGTGTTGGTCTCAGGATCGACCCCTTCCTCCCTCTCCCCCCCCCCAAAAAAATAAAAATAAATAATAATAAAAAAAAAAAAAAAAACACCAACCCCAACTAGATTGAAACACTTCATTTGCAAGTAGCAGGCATGGGCACTAAATACTTCAGACAATTAAACCCTGAACAAAGGAAAACCACACAGCTTTACAGACTATATGTGGATACACAGAAGAAGACAGGATATATAAACTCCTATTTACTAGCACTGAAAAATGTGCTATAGCTATGTTCTCTGCTTCCTTACATTTTTTTCATTAATGCAACAGATTAGTCCCATTAATTTTATTTATTTATTTATTTATGTCATTTTAACACTGCAAGTGCTTGTGGGCTGGGGCTGGACTAATGTAATACAGCCTCTCTGTTCACTAAAGACACAGTTCTCTGGCACTGCAGGATTTGTCAGAGCTCCCAGAGATGGAGGGGAGCTCTGCTCCCAGGTGCGACATGCAAAGTGCTCCAAGGGATGGAGCAGACTCTGACTCAGCAGATTAAAGTCTCCAGTGCACAGAATGGAAGTTGAAGAAATGAGATTTTTTCTACAATGGAGCTTATAAAATGTACCCACTGCACTTTCTTCCCAAGTTACTGTTTTCCAGCATTTCTATACTGCCTCCTCACAATGGTCCATACAGTATTCAAGATGCAAAGAACACATAACCTGCACTTGCTGCTCGGTTATATTTTTAGCAGCTTGCCAAGATCACCTGTGTGCTGCCCCCTCTTCTATACTCTCCCCATATACTTTCTCATTAAACTGCATCAAAGGCAGCAGCCTCCAGCTGCTCTACCAAAAGGCAAAACACCTGAGAATACCTGGAGGTGCTTCAGAGAGGTTGGCTGAGCACATCATGGAGGGCACAGTGCAGCTGTGTCTGTCACAAGCAGCCTCACTTCTGGTGTGGGCCAGACCCAGGTGATCAGACTTTGCATTGTTTTGGAGCACCTGCTAAACATCAAGAAGTCCTGCCTGCAATTTGGAGATGCTGCTAGAAACCTCACAGTTGTGAGCAGCCTACTATTACTGTAAGACAGCAACAGCTAGGAGAAGTGAGGAAATAAAACCATAATAATTCCAGAAAGAGTAGGACAGAGCCAACAATTAAGTCAAAACTTTTCACAGCTAAAAGATATTCAGTCCATGTAGGTGTAGAGAGAGGTAGGCAGGATCATCCATGAAGCACAGCTGCAGTGCGAAAAAGCTCATTGCATTATGCCACAGAAAATGTTTTCTGGCAATTTTGCAGTAACATGTTGGAATGCTCTCGCAATACCCACAATTGATGGAGTGTGTGCTGGCTGCTTAGGAATTGGAGTCTAGACTTCAGTGGGTGGCTGTCTGAATAAAAAGTAATACTAATAATAAAAAGTACTGCATCCATGGTGCTGATGGTGTGCCTTGAGCACTGCTTTGATTGGGATGCTCAGGAATGAACTGTCACTCCAGATTAGGTGCTAGCTCTGCAACCACATATGCTTTTCATTTTTAGTATGTAATTAAGCCTCTTGGAGTAATAGAGCTAGTCCTGTGTTTACCTGATGTCTGTAAACAGATATTAGGTTTCACATATTTGTCCTTACATTTTTCTTTGCTGTTCATCATGCAAAGCCAAAATACCTGAGGAAAGGTATGTACTTTTTTGGCCTGGAAAATAAATAATAATCTAGACGTAACTTTAGTTCTCAATGAATTAGAAACAACAAGCTATAATTTTACAACTGAAGACTGTGCTTTCTTGGAACAGTGGAGTTTCTGTCCCTGAAAGGCCAGAGCTGCAGCTGAGGAGTCAGACTCCAAAATCCTGTACCAATGAAGGCATTAGGTCTTGAGCAGGCTCCACAGAGGAGAGGAGACCATAGGCCAGACCAGAAGGAAGTGGTTTATGCCTTATAACTGTCAACACGTGGGGCAACAACCATAAATATGAGATGGAAAGAACTAGTTGTGGTGATGGGAGAGGCTTGATTTGATTTTTTTTTTTTTTTTTTCCTTTGGTGATAGTGGTGCTGACAAAAACTTGTCTTTTCCATATGTGTATTTTTGGCTCTGCAGAGCAGCTTCTGGACACTGCAACACACAAGAACCGTGGAGTGTGTGCTCTCATCCCAGCTTTTTAATGCGGGCTTCTGCAGCAGCATAAATTTCCTTCTGTGACAAATGAGAGCCACTAAACCAAAGGCAGCCAAAACTCTTTTTCATCCTAATTGCTCTGCGGACCATTCCTCCCTCGAAAAGTGCCTTTGCTGAAATATTGCAGCAACCATAAATTTTATATGTATTGAGAGAGTAGCATGATTATTTGGCTGTTTAGACTATATTTGCCCCTAAATGCAGAGCACGGTTCATAGCTGAGACTTGTTTGTTGATTCATTGGTAGGCAAGAGATTGGGACAACTTTTCGGAAACAAGTTCTTAACAACAACTACTTTGTAAAGGTTACTGTTAATTATTTGATTCCTTAGTGGTGCTAGGTTTCTCCTATCTTCTCCTACCCAAGCAAAAAAGGCTTGGGACTTGCCTTTGTCCTAGAGTCCCCTGAAAGTCACAACCAGCTGGATGGCAGTGGTGTTTCAGTGGTCAATGGTGGCAACATTTGGTTACAGCTCAGGGTGGACAGAGCTTAAGATAAAGCAGGGAGACTCCCCTTGCCAGGGGAGCCCTGATCACCTTTGAACCTCCAGTATGTAATACATATAAGATAAAAAAGCATCTTAGGGTTTCTCTTCCATTTTTTGAAGGCTGACGTTAAATTTCCTTTCTCTTAAATTTGTTTCAGCATCTCATACTGTTAGTTTGGAGGAATCTCTCATGCTCATGGTTGTTTTTACATATAGTGCCAAAGGAGAGCAAGGCAGTAATAATTTCCACCTGTTTTTTGTTAATTTCTTTAACCATATCTGTGTTTCTCAGATTGGAGTTCTTGAGCTGTGTGAGACCCTAAATGGTGAGCTGCAGTCTGGCTCAGGTATCGTCAGAGCCATGCGAAGGAGGGGAAGTTTCAGCTCATGAAGTCTTGATTTGCCTCGTTTTTGTTTGTTTGTTTAATCTTATGAAAAGTAATATTCAATACAAAATAAAACACTTTGCTTTGGGGAGTGTCTTAGAGTTCTTCCCTAAAATCTTGAAGGTTTTTTTCAGCTTTTAAAATGAGCTTAATTAAGTAAAACTGGACTCAAAAGACTTTATTTGCAGCTGTTCACATTGACTTTTTTTTTTTTTTTTTTTTTTTTTTTTTCCTGGTGGAAATAATAAAAGTGGTTTACTAAAACTGTTGTGTTTTTTTGGTTTTGCATTTGTTTGTTTGTTTGTTTTTTGGTAGGTGAATTATCATTTGCAGGTTTGTTTACTTCAGTTTAAATTACCAAAGAGGGACTAAGGAAAGGCTAATAAGGAAGGCTTTCCGTAGGCCCGGCCTCCCAAGGCAGCCCTTTTTCCAGTGGGCAGTTTGCTGTGTTAATAGATTGACATTCAAATACTTGGCATGGAAGAGAGAAAAGGAACACTTGACTGGCTGCAGCATAAAACAATTTTTGAGTCATTCCTAATCTTTATGTAGAAGTCAATTAAATGTCTTACTAGAAAGCAGCATTAATTTTTTTTTTTTTTTTTTTTTTTTTTTAAGGCCCAGTGAGCTGTATGGTGGCTGGCATGATACTTCAGCCAAAGCTCCCTGCAATTCCAATTGCAAATGCCTTTTTCATAAGGCAGTTTGATTTGGGGAATATCCATCACAGACTGACAGGTTTTGTGTTCCCAAAACCTGTTGGAGCATTAATTCCCCTCAGTCTCTAGGCTGCAGCTCCAAGGTGAGCTGAAGCAGGGCCTTGGGCCTATGCTGCAGACTGGACATGGAGCTGGGGACTGTGTGTGGGCCACGAGCTGTTGAATGGCCAAAGGTGTTCACCTCAGGGCCAGTCCTAAGCAGACCAGTCTGGTCATTGTGGTTGTAATGAAGTTTTAGCCTCTGATGTGCACTGGGCAGCAGCACACAGAGGTGAGGCCTTTCCAGAAGCACAGGCTGTACCTTCTTCTGTCCTGGAAGTCACTGCCTCCATCCAGGCCCTCGGATCACTCTGGGTGAGGAGCTGGGGAGTATTCAGACAGGGAAATGATTAAAAGATTAGAAAGCATCTCAGAGAGAGAGAGTCAAAGGGCTCAATCCATGTCATCTGTCAAAGGGAGCTTATGCAGTGCTTTGATCTCAACATGTAAGTACTTACATGGTGGGCATAAATTTGAACAGTCTCTTTAATCCATAGGTAAAGACATAAGCACTAGAATAGAAAGCTGTAGCTATACAAATTCTGACCAGAAATACATTTATTATAGTGAGGGAACAAGCCACCAAGGGTTGCAACAGGTTTACTGCTCACTTTTTTTCTTTTTTTTTTTTCTTTTTTTTTTTTTTTTTTTTCTTTTTGATGTTTTTCTCAAAGCCATGCTCTGGTTTGGGTACTGCCATTGGGCTGGACATGAGAAGCCAGATGGTCTGCATGGCAGGAGGCTGCATTAGGTGGTACTTTCTTTTGGTCCTAAAAAGAGTAGTCTGTCAGTCTCGGGAAAAAAAAAAAAAAAAAAAAAATAATAATAATAATAATAATAAAATAATAAAATAAAAATAAAAATAAATGTTTTCAGCTCTTACTCAGCTCTAATTCATTATAATAGGAACTATGTTATATCTAACGACTACATCACACACAGTACTATATCATACACAGTAACAACTGGTTTTAATCTCATGTAAGTGCATGGACTGCGGTCATATCATTTCTCATTTCGCTGAGGTTAACTGAGTTAACTGTTTCCACCTGAGTATTGCTCACTGCCCATAAAAAAGCCTGGCACAGAGCTCACTGTGCTATGATTTCCACAGACTTCAGTGACAGCTAAATCCTTCAGAGCTGAATTCTAATTTTAGCTCCACCAGAGCACATCCGAATGGCATTACCTGTTGACATTCATATTGTTTTTTCAGCATAATTGTATTTGAGCAGCTCAGACTTTTCCAGTTCCTCTTGCCTCACGGTGTTGCCATGAAATAGGGGCAGTTACCTCGTAGGTGGGCTTTGACCACACCAAGCTCTCCATGCACACAAACACTAGTCCAGAGTCTTAAATGTGGAGTTTCTTTCTCAGTGGCTTTATTTTAGAGCAAACCAGGCAAGTCTGACAGTCATTGTTTTTATATAGCATTGTATTTTTATTTTTGCCAAATGACATCTTTCAGAATACTCCATTTACTGTTATTTTGTTGGTACATTCAACTTGGTAGTAGGGAGAGAAACTCAGACTGCCACCTCCTGCTTTTAATCCCAGACAAGCAGTGGGGATGAAATTGTACGTTTTGCATAATTCTGTGTGTATTCTCACTAGAATACTGAGCCACAACCTTAACCTTCGCAGTAGTTCATGGTGGTTACAGCTGAGCTATTTGATTAAAATATTATTTTTACAAGCTACTTGAAAGTACTGCAGCAATCTGATCTATTTCCATTGTTAGTGCTTGTTTGTTTAGCCTTTCAGACAAAATGAACTTGCCATTCATTTAGTATTAATGCCAAAAGAACTATTGTATTCAAAAATAATGGAGTATAATATGTAGTAGAATATGCAATGAAACATGGGTATTTTGCTCACGCAGTCACATATGTACACAATGGAAATCATTTGTCAGCTTAGGGTATTAATCTTCTGTGAACGGGTGTTTGCAGCTTTTGTTATCAGTCCACGGTTATCTCCCACTTCACAGAGGAAGTCTTTGCATCCAATGCCAGGGACAGATCCTTTCTGGGGGTAATGTGCAGAGTGTTGTCACAAATAAATGAAAAAGTACTTGTCATTATAACTCTCTCTCTAAATTTGCAGTTGTCCTGAAAAAAAAATAAAAAAAATTAAAAGGTGGGAAGCTAAACAGATGGAATATTTAAAATCATCAGTTTTAAAGTAGTAGTTAATGTTGAGCACCTGGTTTATGACACAATGGTCTAATTTCAGAGGTGCATCCAACAGCCAATATACTTAATAAAATTAGATAGTTTATTAGATAGTACCAAATTCATGGTACCTCTGAAAATCGGGCCCTGGTACCTTGGTGTGAAGATACCTGCTGAAGCTGCTTGCAGCCTGGCATCTGTTTGGGACTCTGTATTCCCCTAATATGAATTCACTGGCTTTGCTACTAACTTCCTTGCAAGATGTAGAATGTCTTATCAAGGCTTATCCTCTTTAGTAATGTTTTAGTTTTAAAATTTATGAACAAGATAATGGCAGTTGACGTATGTTGAGATTGTAGCTTTCACTTGTGTATATAGATACTTAGTCACACATAAAACCTAACATAATTGAACTTTAACGCTCATAGCAAAATTAAACTTTTCTTTTTAAAAGTACATCCTCACTTATTTCAGACTAGTAGGCAGAGAGATTAGAACCCTTGAAAGTGTTGCAGAAAAACTGGCAATAAACAAAGAGAAAGAATCACCAGGGTATCTTCATTATTGTGGTGGCATTAATTGAGCATTGGATTTACTCAATCCATATGGAAAGTTAAAGCCTGGAAGGATAATATTACTCTCCTTTTTTTTTTTTTTTCTTTTTTTTTTTTTTTTTTTTTTTTTTTTTTTTTTTTTTTTTTTTTTTTTCTTTTTTTAATCAGATATGGTACAAATCTGTATCTTACCTTAATCAGGTACAAATCTGTACCGCTAGTACAGCCAGACTGCCCAATCTTCCACCAAAAACTGGGTGCAGCAGCTTGATTTTCATACCTCCCCAGTGCACATGAGGATGTACCTGATTTTTCTCTTCTGAGCAGACATCTACTTCAGCTGTAAACTCTTCTGACATCTCTGATGGAGATAATTATAGTGCTCTGGGGGACTTTTGGCCTTGCTAAAAATAGATGGGCACAGGAAAACATGCATTTACAGGCAAAACTAGGGAGATGCTGGGGAGAATAGTGTCTACATTATGTGACAGCATCAAGAAAGTGCATACTTCATCTCCAGGCCTACATTCTTTTCTTGCTTCCCATGATTAAATTTCTGTCTTCCTGGATATCTTCCAGTCAATCCATATTAATGGAAATCCTTGCATGCACATGTCATTTGCTGGTGTGGAAACTGTGGAGGGTTGGGAATGCAGTGTGCATCAAGTGACCCAGTGTGACACCTTAGCAAGGTCCCAGTCAAAATGTGCCGTTACACACCTGCCCTGTGCAAACCTAAGGATGGACATGGGTTTCTGTGGGATTTGAGGTCAAGCATTACATTGTCTTTCCTTAAAGCTGAAACCTGGCTTGCTGTGATTCAGGAAACAAAATTTTCTCCAATTAAAAGTTACCAGTTGTTAATATTTATAAGCCAATCAGAATAAAATTTCTCCCCTTATGTTATGGTAAAAATGATGCATTTTAGTAGTGGCTTTAAACATATTTAAATACTGAAAATTGAGTAAGGAAGAAACAAAATACTGCTAAGGGGAAAAATGCAAGCTGGGTTTTGGAAAGCTCTCTCTCTCCTTCAGATGGAGACAAATACCTTTCCTTGGTGGTTCCTCCTATCTAAGGTTGCTTTGATGAACTATGCTTTTGATGAGGCCTGGACAACTCCACTGACCATAACGGAAGTCTGAACAAATAGTTTTCTGTATTTATGAGACACTTGCATGAAGGTGAGATTAATCTTGCCAACCATAAAATAGTTTAGAGGAAATTGGTTCCTGACTATTTGTCTTTGTGCAGAAATTCCCCTGCTGAGGCTTCATTTCTCTTCCATGGGTCCACGAGTGCCTCCATTTGTGTCTCTACAAGCAGGGTAAGTGCTTGTTGGCACTCTCGCTCTCCAGCTGTGCTGCTGTGTGTGTCCATTGCTGGCACCATCTGCGATCTAACATTGCCTGTTCTTGCCAGACTGGCTCAGGCATATCACCTCTTCCCTTCTTTGCCTCCAAAGTTCATATTCAGGAATTTGGCCTCTTCTGAGATTGGTCAGGATTGCTTGAAACATTCCCATTTTCTCTTGAGCTGCTTGTTGACTCTACAGATGCCAGCTGAACCTCGCCACATCTCCATTACATGGCTTTTAATGTACTGGTTCAATTAACTGCCTGGGACTGGAGAATTTTAAACAAGACACAGAAATAGGAGCCATCCACAGGAATTAATGACTGCTACTCAAGAGTTACAGACCTGATGGTCCATTTTTCCTGATTAAAAATGGGATTTAACTTTACAGCTGCTATCAGCACGAGGAAGGAATGTAATGACAACACAACCGAGTCCCTTAGACTGATCCTTCCATTTAAAGCCTGCTGAAGTTGGGACCCTGTATGCTGAATTTGTTTAAATGGGAGGAGAGCAGCTGGTCTCAGCCTGGGCCTTATGAACAAGTGTTTGCATTCAGCCCCAGCAGTCACAGCACTGCTGCTCACTTGGCTGCAGAGTGATCACAGCCGAGGACCAGAGGATTTATTCAGTGAATCACTTGCTGCGTGCTATGTTCCCTTCCACTCAATAGTTCAGCCCCCCACCCTGCTCTGTTGTCCCCTGACGTGACATTTGGAGCGATGTCACATTGCACTGGCAAAACGCTAGCAAGTGCTATAACAATATTATCAGGCTGGAGCTGTTGCAGTGACCTGAAGAGGCATGTGCAGACATCAGTCATTAGGCGATCCCAGCCTCACAGAACAGTCTAAAAGGCACCATTCTTTTAAGGAGCGAAGGAGGGAAAAATAAAAATAAAATAAAATAAAATAAAATAAAATAAAATAAAAAGCCCTTGGTTTGCAGGAAAAGATACCTGCCAGAGAAGAGAGTTCTGCTTCTGAGAAATGCTGTTTTCCTTGTCCTCAAAACAAATGCAAGCTTCTTGAAAGACATCAGTAATAGTTCCTTTGAGCTTCCCTTGCTTAACAGAAAAAAAAAAAAAAAAGAAACAACAACAACAACAACAAAAAAAAAAAAACAACGGTTGATTATACACTTCCTATTTCTGCTTTTGATGAGCTTCCCATTTCATTAATGTTTTTTCCTGTCTGTCCGTGGGCATGTCTACAGCTCCCACCTCTCGGCACTGCTCTGGGCTCCTGTGGCAAAGTGCAACCCCCAGCCGAGCTGGCTCAGGTGACTCGGTCCTGCTTGGGAGCTGCCTGTTGGTAAAATCTTGGCAGGCTCTAAAACGGGAAGAAGTCACTTCAGTGTGGAACAATGCTGCCTTAACGATGATGTCTGGGAGACTTCCCCCAGCACAAGCTTAAACACTTTCTGATGTTTTATTCAAACAAATGATGTGCAGAGACACATGTTTTAAGAGTGGAGCAGATAGAAAAATGATCTCATTATGTTGCAGAAAAGTAACTAAAAAGGATGGAAGATGCACTAGGTAACTAGATGCATAATACTCCAGGGACACCCGGGAGCATTTCCCAAGGCTACAACAATAAAATAAGTAATAGGTAAGAAACTGTAGATACAAAAAACAAGATGAGCTACAGGATTTGTGGAAGACTTTAAACCTGTTCGGAACAGAATTATTACGAAGGTCATACTGAGGTCAAAAAGTGAGGGAAATAGTATTAAAAGATTATGAATATTCAGAACATGTAATATTCTCATTCTCCTATTTCAGAAGATTGTTATTGAATTCTCCCCTTGCTTCTAACTTTGCTATATTTTCATACAGAAAAGGATGCAACCTTCTAGCTTGACCTTTAGTGCAGTCTGTAAATAGCTATATTAACACTATTACTTGGCCAAAACAATATTATTTATAACCACATTACAAAGTGTCAGACAGCATTTAATGCCTTCAGATCACACCTCAACTCCAGCAGTCACTGGCGCTGTTTGAGGAGCAAGAGCTCGGAGCCGTGGCAGTGCCTGACTCCCGGAGCGCAGCAGTCGGCTTCTAAATAGGGACTGAAGTGCCAATATTTTGTACTGGTACTTGAGGGCATCACTACTACAACAGAGTGTGTTACTTTTACATCCTCACCTTCCTCTTCAAATTGTCATTGCTGGATTACATCAGGTATGGAAATAACAATTGCAGAGCCAATAGTTGCTGCTGATAGTATTGATTGGTTGTGCTGCAGACCAGAGTGTGCTGATAACAGCCAGCCAAACAACCGGGAATCTCTTCCCATCCCAAAAGCACCACGCATTAGTGCTAGAGGATGGGCAAGCAGTACCTCCAGAAAGCAAAACTATTACTTGGGTAACCTGGAAGAGCACTGCAGTGGATAATACAAGGTGCAAACATTTGTACAGGTTAAGCAGGGTTTTGTTTTTTTTTTTTTTTTTGTTGTTTGTTTGTTTGTTTGTTTTTTGTTGTTGTTTTTTTTTAACGATGATTCTTCTTTTTTCTTAATTATTACTCCAGATAATTTCTTGCTTGAATGTATTTTAAAAGAAAAACAATAGCCAGGAAAGAAGCCAGGAGGCTCTCACAGATAGTAAAGGCCATGCTCCACTCATATAGGCTTTTGATATATTACTTAAGTTAAATTAAAGATTCCGTAACTCATTTCATTTCATTAAAGCTACTAAAATAACAGTGCAACTTTTCAACGGCAGGGATTAATTTTTGAGGCAGTACAGGGGCATTTAGTTTCAATGCTTGATGTAACTTGATTGAATCAGACAAATGAAATAAGTGACCTCCATCTAGCAAGGTTATAGTTATAACTGGACTTACGTCTAAGAAGATTTGTGCCGAAGTACACACGAATGGAAATTGCAAAGTAAGAAGCATACTAAAATATCATAAAAGGTGTGATAGACTTGCTTCTTGAACAGTAGGAAGGGCTAAGGGGGCTGTCAGGGTGATTAAATGCAGATTCAGGTCAGGTGTTCGCAACTACAGCTTCTCAGCAGCCAGCTGTTCTCTGCTGTTAACGTAGTGTTTAATTTTAAACAAATGTTTTAAATTAGCTTAATTGCAATGCTTTAGGGAAAATGAATTTGTAGAATGGGGCAAAACAAATGTTGTACATTTTTATAAAGGATGAGAGATTTCAAGTGCCCTCAATATTTAATACCTAAAAATAGATGTCATAGGAATGACATCTAATGCATGGAATAGTTACTTGACAAAAATACAGTTCATTTAAGGAGGATTAAATTGCACATAAAAGTTACCCACCTCTTCAGAAATTTTAGATTGCTTAAAAAAAACATAAACCTCATTTTTTCTAAGAGTTTGGTCACATACTGTCTCGTCTTTATTTATTTATTTATTTAATCTTTACTCTCAAATTCTGAACACACTTAAATGTTTAGAGGATCAGGACTTTCTGTTGGGGTATGTCAGGCAGAATTACTTGTGCCTATGGCATCCAGGAATGCCAGGACAAGTGCAAGGAAATACCAAGCTGTCGCTGACTGGGCCGCAGAGGCCTGCTTGCCTACGGGGTATGGATTTCAAACATTAAAGCAACAGGGCATGGACCAGCCACACAGAGGAGGGTGGAAGGGAAATACATTGTGGAGTGATGAAATCACTTTGGACAACTTAATGAAAAAAAATGCTCAGATCCCACCGAGCCATTAAATGATTGATTTCCACTTGGAAGCACCCATCTCCTCTGACAAGCCTTTGACAAAACTGTTTCTTTAATTTCATGTGGAACGGTTTTTGACCAAAAGATTAAAAAGACTGTGGGGAGGAAGGGACAGAACAGGGTATGAGCCCAATAGACAGGAGAAAATGTGTCGTAAAAGAAGAATGAAGTTCTGCTGCAGTCATTAAACACAAGGTAGACCTTTGAGATGTTTGGATTGCTTAATCTTCATCTATGTTGTTGCTAAATTATATTTGCAGAAGGAGCACAAATACTTCTAAATCTTCCAATATACAATTTAACATTTTCTTTTGATCGCTGTCATCTTAAGTCCTGATATATCGAGTAGGTTAATAGCAAAACATCAAAACTGATTTCCCTGAGATCGCCAAGTAACTCCCTTTGGCTAATTTAGAGCTCTGAGGCTTCCGTCAGGACCTTAAACCACAACGGTCAACATGAGATTGAAAGCGGTGTCCCAAAGGGCTCTGAATTCATCCATTGACTCAGCTGGGCTACCACGGCTGAACATACAAGGGTCCTACAAACCCTGGCATCCCTGATAACTCTCATCACACTGAATTTCAAACGTTAATGCTCCACATGTCATGTTACATTAGTTATTATTAGAGCTGAGCCCCCACAAATACAGCCTTTGTTAAACTATGTAAAGAATGTGTTAATAACCTTATAGCCGCATTCATGTTCCAGCTCCTTGGGAGCGCTGCTTTTTGTCTCAATCGTGACTTCTAAAATGTTTCTAAAATGAACTGTAATGAGGCCAAAGAGGATAGCTTGACTTTTGTTTAAAGCCTTAGAGATCTGTATCTAAATCCCTTCCCCGATTTGATCAGATGACGTGCCTCCCCTCCAGCCCCATTGTACAGGCCACCTCCAAGGAGCTCTGGTTATTGCTAAGTAAGAGTTAGATCAGTACAATCTGTTTTCCCAGAGCCGGTGCTCAGAGCCAGGTGCTGACTGCAGCACTGGCAAAGGATAAGAGTCTGACAAGTTCTGTGTTTGCTCTAGGACGAAAGAGAGAAAGATCCCCTGGCTTCCTATGGAGACCCTCTGAAGGGTATGAGCAGAGCAGGAGCAGAGGAGGGCAGGCAGGCAGGGCTCTGCGTGCTGGGGAGAACAGCAGAGCCACGACTGCGGGGATGGGAGCTGCTAAATCCTGTCTACTTTGAGCCAACGTGACATTTGTCTGGAGTGGACAAACCTGGGGAGACTTACCTTGGAATCAGCCTTCTTAGGGCATATCCTGGTTAAGGCTGAAATGGGAATGCAGAGATTAAGTCTAAAAATTCATATATGTGTGCTCTAGGGCTAATTAAAATGAAATCCTAATTCAGGAAGCTCATTCCCACGGACCACAGGCTCTAGCTGGGTTTTGCCACACACTACCAAATTGTCTCTACTCCTGAAGTAATCGTGCCAAGAAAGGAAATGGCATAGTAGTACCCATTGTACAGGTCCACAGCTTTCATTCAGTTCCTGTGGATTCAGTGACAGAATTAATTGCAAAATAATATGCATTTAATTGGATTAATTAAAAGTACATTTCAAGGTCCTGAAATACAGAATTAGCCACAAGGGTAAATGTACAATGCAGGTTTTTCCTGCAAACAGAACCCGTGCTATTTTTGGAGCTGTATCTGTATCCCAATGAGGTGTGCCTTGCTTAAAAAGCTGCTAGGATAAGAAATGGGGCTTTGAAGGTGGAAGATAAATACCGTAATTAGGGCTGCAGGACAACAAAAGGATTATTCTTAAATGTAAAATCATTTGAGTGAAGTTATATGAAAGATAATTATACCTAAAATTGCCTGTACAGGGTCTAATATTTTCTTTAAAAGGACTTACAAGATTCATTGAATATTTATGGGCCTGGAACATAACACGGGATTACATTTAAAACAAAAATTAAACTGTAATTTATTGTGATGAAATTCCCTAGCAGTTGTTGCCCCAACTTTTTAGCCTCACTAGACAGGCTTCATGCGGCAGAACACAAGCCCATGTGATAAATGATATCAAAGCTGAATGCCCTTGATTGATGAACGCTGCCTTGTTTGGTGACTGTAAAACAGTCCTGAGGGCTGAGCTCACCACTACTTTGGCTTCTTCCTTTTTTTCTTTCTTTTTTTTAATTTTTATTTTTTAATGCATATATTGCAGACGGGTTGTTTGTGCTGCTGGTATGGTTATCAAATGCAAATGAGCATGCTGTTTCCCAGATGCAGTTTTCATATTTATAGATTAAATACAGCCTGAAAAATCATATGTTAATTACATTCTGAGGGTGTAGCAGAGTTTCTTACTTGCACATGTTTTGTTTTGCCAGAAATAGCGCAAATTCCAGTTCAATGTATTTAGTTCCTTGAAGCTTGGTAATAAACATATCACACTTTGGAAAAAGCTCTCTAATCATTACCATTTCTAATCATTTACCATTAGCTCAATGCTTTGAAGTATAGCTGATTTCTCTCCCATGTTACGTATTTATTTGTTTTTAATAACCTGCATTTCTCAGAGGACAATAAATGCTATAGGAAATGGGCTGGGGGGATGGCCTATAGGTCAAAGCCAAATCAGCAAAGTATCAGAGACACACTGGCAGAGGAGGTCTGGGAGATGTTGTGAGAGGAACAGGATGCCCTGCAGTAGGCTGCTTTTTCTTTTTTCTCAATTTATAGCTATTGCCTGTAAATGTCCCCTACCACATACAACACGCGGAAAGTGTCATAGGGGTTCCTCCATGAGCGCATAGCTTGCTGTGGCTAAAAGAGATGCAGCAGTCCCATGAGAGGCCCTGCTACTCTCTGGTAATGGAGGGAGTGACATGTCCAAAGAAAGATGGAGCTGCAGGTTTAGAAGCTGTTCGGTGATAGATGTTGGCTGGCGGCTTCTAAACTGACAACTAGTGCACATGTATTTACATCTCAGCATGTCAAAGGACATGAAAAATATTTAGGAGAAATGTGCTTAAAAGGAAATGTAGCAGTTCGCAGGTTTTAGATTTGGCCCCTTTTGCCCTTGGAAATTGTGATGTCCCACATGGCTGAAGGCAAGGCTGAGCACAATACAATAGAAGGGGGGTATGTTTTAGAGAGATCAATACACAACACTCAAATTCCTTTCCTGTTTACTGTCTCAACAATTGCAAAATATCCAAAACACAGAGGAAAGCTTAAAACACACACTGAACTTCATTATTACAAAGACAAGTCTGACTCAATAGCCACTCAAATCAACAGAAAACTCACTGGTTCTCACTGGGGCAGGATCAAGCCTATATAAAGCATATAGTGTTTTCCAGTAAGAATTAAAAGTATGACACTCATTTTTCTATAAATACAAATTCTTTGATGACCAGTTATGAAATCAAACATATATCTGTAAACATTGCACTACCAAAAATGATTATTATGGACTTCAAGCACAGGTAAGTCTCCCTTTAAAACAGCCTGCTGCAGTATGTTACAAGAACCACAAAAGTATGTTATGAGAACCACAAATGAGAATAAGAATATGAAAATACACAGTAAATTTAAAATACCTTTTTTTTTTTTTTTCCTTCATTCCATTTTACAGCTCTCATAAGTCTTTTATTAAATAGGTAAATCACTGAGGTACCAAAGTAACTGGCAAATTAAGAGGTAGTTTATGTAACAAAGCATTTCTGCCTGCAAGCACCTCTTGCTCCTGAGGACAGTGCTGTGCAATTCTGGAATCTGAAGCCATGTACATTTGTCAGTGCTGTGCTAAACTACACACTCTACTCCCAGGACCCAAGACAAAATGCAGGCATGGGACTTTTCATACACACTGGCTTATCTGAAAGGAATTCATGTACCTTCATGGCAGTTAAACATTTCCTGTACTCCTTGTTTTCTCTAAGCATCAATACTCCGCTGTTTTGGCCCACAAATCTTTATGCACTCAGTAGACACGTCTGTCTTCTAGTCTTAAGAAAGCTTTCATCTTAATAATTTTGTACTCTGTACATGTAACTAAATGTGGTTTTATGAACTTGCATGTATGTCACATGTACCTGAATACATTCAGATTGGTATAACTGGAAAGAAAACTGGTACTGCATTTTGTTAGGATGTAATGATCAGGATTGACATAAGCTCTTTGTGGTTGAGTGCTCCACTGTATACAAGAAATCATCTTCCCTTTGAGCCTTACAACAACAAAGAATTTGTGTCCACTCGAGGAGTATATTTCTCCTGTGCGATCTTACGAAATGATACTGGTCTGTGATGAATTGGTACACTAGACTGTGTTGAATTAGATAAATTTGATAGTTTGAAGCAGCAGTCAACTCCTGTGATGTTGGTGTATTTGAATAGAATAATAATGCATGTCTTACTATCTCTCCTAAAAAGAAACCCAGAGAAACCCCAAACTAATTGTTTCCATCATTATTAAGGTGCTCTATACAGATTGCTAGGTATCAGCTGAAGTTCTGCGATTCACTGGAGTCTTAGGACAAGAGTCTGATAGGCTTTTCTTTCACATTCCCATGAGTGATGTTTCTTCACATAGTCTTTGGCCCTTGTTACAATTTCTCTTTCCATAATGGGGTCATTCATCAAACTCTTGGACAGCACAACAAACTCCTAAAAAAGATAAAGAAAAAATTAAAGGTTCCTTGAAGTTCTGATGATTCTGAAATAACTTGTACCTGTAGCTTGATTACAGTAAAATACTTCATCTGTGAACAAATAAACAGAGCTGTTCAAAGTCATTTTTCAAGATCAAGTACCATAGTTTATTTATAAGCAATGATCAATAAATAATTACCTTATATCTTTTATTCAGCCCACCAAGTCGTTGAAAATCAACGACAAATCCCATAGGTGTTAGGACAAGTATAGGCAATGAATGTAATGCCACAGAAATTGTTTGCCTACCCAAGCGTTAGAAAGCCACACTGACTATAAATTAAATAATTCACTTGGTTTCCTGCATGGAGGATAGCTGGCATCAGATTATTTGATCTCAGCCCAACTAAGCTTATATCTCAATGCTATTGTAACATGCTTAGTTATTTGGAAATGAGATTGAAAAACTCACTACATTAATCACAGTATAAAGTAGAGTACAAAATTAACAGTACAAAGTTAAGAGTAGGCATGCAACAACAAGATCTTCCAGATTTGTTGCATCTGGACAGTTACAGATCCATCAGTGTAAGCTCATCAAGCTCTGCAAAAAAAGCCATATATGAATTTCCCTTAGCTGTATTTGGTAAAATACTAGACCTGGCAGATTACAACTATTCCTTTGTCTGCTCCTCTGCCACTCTAATTTAGTTCAAGGGAAGAGAATTTGTGAACTTCAAACATATGAAAGGTGATTTGATGTCTGAACTAATCTATTCTGAGCAGCTGATCTAATATTCTATCAAGAGAAAACTTCCAATACTTCAGCTTAATTACAAATAGGCTCAGATCTTTGCAAAATATTGTCCTGGTTCGGCTCAGAAATGCAGATAACTATTGTACCAATGGAAAATTAAGGTAATACGTTACTACACAATTGGTAGTGCAGATCAGTGCATAAGGACACGGGGGACAAAAAAGGGTGGCAGAAAGGGGATATATTATTTACACAAACTGTCAGCTGTGAAAGGAAGCATCATAAATAAGACCAGCATTTATATCAACACTAGGTTGACTAGCAAACTATAGTTGAAAACCTAAGTGCACTGTGTATATAAACAAATACATAAATATAAAATCTTTGGTTATCACAGAATCAATGCTGCTGTTGTAATGAAAGTTACGGCTATGCATAATACATAACTATAGCATGACCCTTGGGAAACGCTGATACGTGAAATCACATTGAACGTGTTGTAATCACTGCCTTGACTCTCACTGACAAGACAAACTATCAGTATATGCATCACTGACATGAGATTTAAATAGTCGGAGATGCACGTCAGTTCTGTTAGTAAGATTTGTAACCTCAGTTACAAACCTACAAAGGTAAATACCAGACAAAGATGATTTTCACAGATGCATTTTAACAATAACCCCCAATTTTACATGGAATCAGCACCACATTGTAATCTTGGCAGAGATGTTTTCAACTTGTATGGTTAATAGGTGCAAAACAGCCACACTCCTTGCCCGGTGATCTCAGCAGGTATTGCACCCCAAATGCATTTCACCGATGCCTGTTAGGAAACCCAGGCATACCACGTGCTCTCCCCCTTAGATGTGCTGCAGAACTCCAGCCCACCTTCAGACTCTGTCCACTCCATTCCCAAACTCTTCTTCTGTCATGCAGGTTCTGTCCGCACAGCACCGAGTGGCCCCTGGAATAGCCACGAGGGCCACACATATCAACCAGCCTGCCTTCCATCTGCAACTACCTGGCATTCCAGTGTTTTCTGACAGGTGAGTCTAGTCTAGAGAGTAGCCTGAGGCCACATCTGTCGGACACTGCAGACACAGCCAAGGACTCCGACTTCAGAGATCTGTTCTTTTCCTTCCTCCGTATCTGCCAAGAATACGGAACAGGGAAGGTAGGAATGTCTTACATGACTTATGCTGGTTTCATCCAATTGCCTGTCTAATCATAGCAATAAATATTGTTCACACTGAACTACATTCCAACTTTAATTTTATGCTCCTGTGGAGGATTTTATTTGAAGTAATGTTTAAAAACAATTTATGTAAATTACCTAAGAACAGAAGCAGCAATGTAACATTTCTTGACAGGTAGTCCTATCAGCGTTCTTTTAAAATGTGGATATAGAAGACAAAAACTTGGAAACATGTAAATGATAGAAGAAATAAGATCCTTCTCCACAGTTACAATATTTAGTGCTGGGGATAATTTCAGGAAAATGCCAAACTGAGTCAAAAGCATAAAAGTTGAGAAACTGCAGGAGTGAGAAAGAGCAAATGGAAAAATACCGGGGCACTGGGAATAAGGACTTCGCAGCTTTATCCCTACTTCTACTAATCAAATGTGATCACCTACGAGTCACTATCGGACTGGAAGCCAACGGGAAGATTTGCTGTGACTTATCTGGGTTTTGCCTTGTACTCCTGGAGCATCTGGCTTAGCTTGTTCTCAGTTTTGGTTACTGAGCTTTAGACAGCAATAACTTCATTTATCAGGTGTCATCCTTAACTCCAACTGACTTGCATTTCAGTCATAATTTCATGGTGAGTCTGAAGTAGGGGCACTTGCAGAATGCAGACATTCAGAACTCAGGGCTCATTCAAAAAATCAAGGATTTCATTTTTCTTTCTAGAAGCCTATGATATGCAAACTATTTACAGTGCAGTAATGTGTATTAATCAGCAGTTACGCTGTATTTCTGCAAGTGATATCTGCACAAATATTACAGAATCACAGAATCACAGAATTTCTAGGTTGGAAGAGACCTCAAGATCATCGAGTCCAACCTCTGACCTAACACTAACAGTCCCCACTAAACCATATCCCTAAGCTCTACATCTAAACGTCTTTTAAAGACCTCCAGAGATGGGGACTCAACCACTTCCCTGGGCAGCCCGTTCCAATGTCTAACAACCTTTTCGGTAAAGAAGTTCTTCCTAAGATCCAACCTAAAATTTCCCTGGCACAACTTAAGCCCATTCCCCCTCGTACTGTCACCAGGCACGTGGGAGAACAGACCAACCCCCACCTCGCTACAGCCTCCTTTCAGGTACCTGTAGAGAGTGATAAGGTCACCCCTGAGCCTCCTCTTCTCCAGGCTGAACAATCCCAGCTCCCTCAGCCGCTCCTCGTAGGGCTTGTTCTCCAGGCCCCTCACCAGCTTCGTCGCCCTTCTCTGGACTCGCTCAAGCACCTCCATGTCCTTCTTGTAGCGAGGGGCCCAAAACTGAACACAGTATTTGAGGTGCGGCCTCACTAGAGCCGAGTACAGGGGGACAATCACTTCCCTGGACCTGCTGGTCACACTGTTTCTTATACAGGCCAGGATGCTGTTGGCCTTCTTGGCCGCCTGAGCACACTGCTGGCTCATATTCAGCCGACTATCAACCATCACTCCCAGGTCCTTCTCTGCCTGGCAGCTCTCCAACCACTCATCTCCCAACCTGTAGCTCTGCTTGGGGTTGTTGTGCCCCAAGTGGAGGACCCAGCACTTGGCCTTGTTGAACTTCATGCAGTTGACCTCAGCCCATCGGTGCAGCCTATCCAGATCCTCCTGCAGAGCCTTCCTACCCTCGAGCAGATCGACACACGCACCTAACTTGGTGTCATCTGCAAATTTACTGAGGGTGCACTCAATGCCGTCGTCCAGATCATCGATGAAGATATTAAAGAGGACCGGCCCCAGCACCGAGCCCTGGGGAACGCCACTAGTGACCGGCCTCCAACTGGATTTGACTCCATTTACCAGGACTCTTTGGGCCCGGCCATCCAGCCAGTTTCTAACCCAACGAAGCGTGCGCCAGTCCAAGCCACGGGCAGCCAGTTTCCTGAGGAGAATGTTGTGGGGAATAGTGTCAAATGCCTTGCTGAAGTCAAGGTAGACCACATCCACAGCCTTTCCCTCGTCCACCCAGTGCGTCACTTTGTCATAGAAGGAGATCAGGTTCGTCAAGCAGGACCTGCCCTTCATAAACCCATGCTGACTGGGCCTGATCGCCTGCTTGCCCTGCAACTGCCGCATGATGACGCCCAAGATAATCTGCTCCGTGAGCTTCCCTGGCAGTGAGGTCAAACTGACAGGCCTGTAGTTTCCCGGGTCACAATATTTGTGCACTCTCTTATGTAGTTAGACACAACCCAGAAGAACAGGGGAGAAGATCATCTAATGTGCATCCGTAAGTGATATTACATGTGCCCTCTTTTTGTGTAGCACTTCACTTAAAACACTGGCATTTTTCAATAGCAAACATCCATAGTACATTTTTCTCCCGGTAAGCTGACCAATCATCTTTAAAGAAAATGTCAGCTTCTTTATATAGTACCTAAAATAAATTGTGTATAATACTTCGCAGGAGCCCGGAAATACCACTGTCTGGCAGATAAAGCTACAAAATGAGTGAACTGAGAAAGGAGAACAAATATTCCTTCAATTACCCTAAGAATTACAGTGGTGCCACAGCTCACACATGATGAAAATAAGATGCTTTGTTAATATATTATTTATATAATGAAAGAAATTCTGCAATTAAACCATTTCATATCAGCTTCAGCACATAAAAGGACACGATTCTTAAATAGCAGAGAGTCACTCTGGGAAAGGCAAATGCCAGATACAGCTCAGAATAGTGACATAGCTACCTAGTGGCAGGCAAAGCTCAGAAGTTAGCTGTCACATCTGTGGACCTCACGAGGCAAGGGGTCAGTATTTCTAGGGGAGTGTACACACTGATTGCTGGCACTGCACACATTGCAAATTGATCTATTCAGAACCAAGGTTCAAAGGTCTAAAACTTCAGCTGCATTCTGGTTTTAAGTCCTGGTAGGAACAGCATTGACCCACATTTGGCAAAGCAAAACAATGTGCATTCAGTGTATCACTGCCAGTACCCAGCTGAGCTATGTTTCTCTCTTAAAACTTCAAAAGTTTTCTCTGCTAACAGTAGTCTTTCTGGATCCTCCTCACAATCAAATTCAGTCTGTGCTTGGCCCCTTGCTTTATGCCTTTGAAGTTTATTTACTTCCTTCTGTTTATTCAGCTCCTTCTGTGAGCTTTCACAGATGCTGGACGCATAGTTTTGAACCTTAGGATGCTGAATAACTCTTTGTGTCTTCCATTTTAACATGGTTTTGCCTCAAGGCAGCTGGCTATTCTTCTCTCTTTATTATCATTTTTTCTTTCAGGTCCCATTAACTCAGTGTCATATATTCCATACACTTGTAAATTCAAGTAATGGCAGGATCAAGACATAATTTAAAAGTAAGGTGCACAGATGATGTAGTATCAAGGACAAAATGTTTAATAGCTTTCACCTTTACTTTAACTGCTGTTTCCAAGTATTGTCTTCAGTGATTGGCAGGGCCTTCCCTATTTCCATACATGAAACCTCAGCATTTGTGGAAATGGTTAACGATGACTACAATTTCCTACTTTCCTGTAAACCACAGAATCTCTCTTTCATCAAGAATGGAAGAAGAATGTCAACAACATTCACGATTTAAAACGATATATATTTCATAACAGTCAATTTCTATCCCTCTGATTTACCTTTCAAAAGATAAGGCGGTCCACAGACCAAATGCTCATATTTAGGCTTACCGTATTGCAAAACTTCCCCCCCGCCCACCGTACAACTTGAAAATAAGCAATGTTTTCTACTCTTGATCTATAATAGTCTATATCATCACAACCAAATAGGTTCTCTTCATCTGAAACAATGAAGATTCCTCCATACCATTAAATGCATTTTCCCTAATGTGTAACATACTAGAATTTATTTTCAGCGTAATGAACTGCCTCCATTCGGATCTCCATTCAAAGTCCACATAGACTCACTTGGAGTCTTCCAGATTTTCTTTTTTTTTTTTTTTTTTTTTTTTCCTGTTTGTTTCTGGATTGTTGTCTGGTTTAGCTTTGGGCTAAAAAGAATGGATTTCGTGTGCTGAGCAGAATTTAACCTTGTCCTTTTACTTGACTTTGCTGAGTATAGACTTGGACATTTTGCAGTGTATTCTTTTAGATCAAACTTTCATCCAGGGACTAAAGGACAAGGCTGTATGACAAAATAGACATGTCAGTCTCTTTAAAGGCCTGTCTCTGTGTGGAATGGAATAAACACTTCGATTTACAGAAAATGGTGGATAGAGACAAGAGGTCAGAAGGATGAAACATGCTATGAGTTAGAATTTTATGAAGTTAAGATTTGGCATCCTGAGAAGAACAGAAACCTCTTTTTGAAGGACCTCTTTTTTCTTTTGGAGGTATGGGGCATTGAGCAGCTGAGGAGAGATCATTCTTGTGTATGTGAATGAAACTTATTTTTTCCAGCACAGTCTAAGAAAAGGAGGATGCTCAAAAAACAGACAGAATGTTGCAAGCTGCAGGAAAATGGAAGAGCAGAGCAGTTTAACAAATTGCCACACACATGGAGATGGGAGGAGATACGGATCTCAGGATCAGGAAAAGGAGAAGCAAATAAGATAGACTGTATACAGTGGTTTAAAAACTGTATTTGACATGGTTTGGGGAGATAAGGAACAACAAATGTAAATGGTTAATTTATCTTAAAAACCATGAGTGAAGATGATTGGCATTCATTCTACATCCACGCAAGAAGAAAGTTCTTCAACAGCTTTGCATTGGGTTTGGGTATTATTCTGCAAACAAATATTTTTCTGACCCATTTGCAAATGTTGATAGTTCATACATTACTATTATTTATAAAATAATTTACATTTGCTGTTTTACAGAGAAAAAAGAGATATTGCTCTGCTTTCTAAGACAGGCTAACTGCACAAACATAAGTGATTCCAGTACAAATATCACCTAGGAGCTTGACAGCTAATATTTTAATGCAAGTTACCATCTTCACTTAAAAGAGATCTCATGGCCCACTGGGACAGAATAACAGCAAAACTGGGGGCAACAAGTGGCAGCAAAACAGGAGGGGTATGTTGCAGGGAAGAAACAGCATTACATTTAAAGTTTGTGACTCTGACTCTGAAATAAAGTCCTTATCCATGTGAACAGTAACTGATATCAATGGAACTACTGTGCTCAAAATTATGTGTTCCTCTATATAAGGCAATTATATCCTTATATTAAAATAAAAATTTTATTTGATCTCAAATTCCAAACAAACAGTTGGAATGTAGGATGGTTTGAGATCACAGAGGAGACTTCTTACAAGGATGTATGATGAAACTAATTGGGTCTGGTATTAACAATGTATCTGAATTCCAAGCCAAATACAGCCTGCATGTTGAGGGGAACACCAGACAGAATGTATCAGAATTAGTATCAGGAGAGACATCAGTGTGCGAGTTCAACATGGTCGTATATCCTTAAAGTTCTGAAGAAGCATATGGAAGGCAATGGGCTGCTTGCAAGGAATACACATACATGTACACATGTACAACTAATTTTATAATTAGCTTTTCATCTCAGCCTCCACTACCCTGAAAGTACCCCATTCCAGAAGTTAACAAAGAAATCTTGCTGTAGAACCACTGGAAATATTTAATATTCTAGGAAAAAAAAAAAAAAAAAAGAGGAGAAAAAAGAGGAGCTGCAATATTTTTTTCCATAAAAAGAAAAAAAAAAAAAAACTATCAGAGAGAATTTGCCTTCCTTAAACACCACTTAATAGGACACATTAATCACACACTCCACAAACTGGATAAATATGATACAGTCTGTACTTTGCAAAATTATCAAAGAGACTGATCCTGTAAATTATATTTAACGTTGAATTTGATAAAAACAATAAAGATTTAGTTAATAATTGGTATCTAGGAAATTCTGTTTTATGGAATAATGGTAATAAGCAAGTTGATCTTTTTTAATGCTTTCTTCCCTAACTGCCATCGTGGTTAATTAGTTAATTGATTGTAAAATGAATGAACTCTTGCAAAATAGGTTCATGACTAGTTTGAAAATTAAATATGGGATTCCTGTACATGATGATATATATGACCAGAGCAGGAAATGATTTAAAAAGGTATACTAAATAAATAAAATATGCTGACATACCAAAGCAATTGAAAACACAACACAATGTCTCTTCGATCATACCTGTGATGAGGAGAACTACACACTGCAGGTGGTATTTGCTGGTCTAATTCTACTCTCTTGAAGTTGTAGAGAATCCCATCAGAGAAATGTAGGATATGTTTCTTCCTCATACAAACCTTTACCTTCCGTTAACCAAAAGCCCAAAGTATTAGTCCATGAACATTTTCATCCATGAAAAATAAGCCTTCCCTTTTCATAATCAAAACTAATGACTACAAAAAAAATCTTTTTTTTTTTTTTTTTTTAACAGAATGTTAAAGTCAGTCTTTAAACAAGTTAAAAAAATAAGAGGAGAAGAAAGTCTATGTGTAACATTTTAGAACAGAGACTTTAAAAGCAACTACCATAGACTTCCTCCAGCATTTTATATTTAGGGGAACCACAAAAGAAAAGGAATGAACTAAAACATAAAGGAATCTGTGCCTGAAAGTCATCTTCCACAACATATACAAATATGTAACAGCAAAACCACAACACACACACACAAAAAATTTGCAGCATTTACATATACAGAGTTCTGTGTTCCCCCTCTCCCCACTCTTATTTATCTTCCCAGAAAATTCATTTTAAAATATTGCTTAATTTTATTCATTAATTAATTTCTGACCAAGTAATATCTTTGACTTAATATTGCTTTATATGAACACTTACTGCTAGATAATACATTATCTAAAACTTCAGGCTTATACTTCTCTTTTGGTCAGCTACTGGTTGTCTAATGTGAGTTCATATTTCAATTAGTGCTTGGAAAGAAACGTGACAGATGCAAAACATTTATTGCAAAGTTTACTTATGGAACCTTCAAAACAGAAGTGCAACAAGTTGAGAACTGAGCCCCATTCAGAGGGCAGGCTCTAAAACAGCACAGGCTAGGCAAACATTCAGCAAGGCTGACACCTAGTAAAACTTTAGTGAACAGCAAAACGTATGTGAGCAACAGCAAAGCTTCCAGAAAGGCAATCTAGAGTTTAAGTGGAATCTGAGATAAACTGCTCAGCATAAAAGCCAGGTTTCCAGAGAGACACCGGCATGTAATGGAAAGTGAACCTAAATTTTGGAAGAGAAAGAAAACTAGTGTAAGGCTTTGTTGTTTTGTTACCTGGGGATCTGAAAATAGCAGTCCTGTATCCTTATGTGTTATTATTGCTGCATTCCCAGGAATGTTCCTTGCCAGCACTGGAATATCTAAATCCATTGCCTAGAGTAATACGAAGAAAGGAAACAACTGTTTATAGGGATATAGGGATTATTAGGATATAGGGATTTTTAGATGTTAACAATGACAACATTAAAATGAAAAGCAGAAGCAATTAATCCAACCGTTCTTTCTATTCAATCTTTTAGCTGAAAAATACCATTTCTAAAGGTGAACTCATATATGGAGCTTCACTGAAATATTTTCTTTACATTTTTATCAGTCATGTAACTTTGAAAATATTTTCAGAGGTACTAATCAATCCAGAAAGTCAATGGATAGCTGTTTCATCCTTTATTCTTTTATTCCTCAAAGTATGCAGTCTGTTTCCCATTGGAAGTTCTTGACATATGGCAGGCTTTAAGAAGATAATATTAAAGGATGTCACTCTAACTCCTACCATTATTGTACACGGATGAAATTATTGCACAAAAAGCCAACTTTCCCCAACACAGAGTATCTGTTCTCTTGCTCCATTAAAACACGTTTTTTCACAGATTTTCTACACGTGCAGAACTGGAGAGAAGTGGGCAGCACCAATGACAGCAAAGGTCACAATGGTTCCTTCTCCTCAATTCTGACTCCTATTCATTATATAAGGCTCTGGAAGGAATTCTGCTTTTGACAGTGTCTGTCACTATAGCCAGTCTTTGACTTTGAGTGTTCAGGGAATATAGGGAAGCACGCAGTTACATAGTTTCTGTCTGTGAACAATATATACCAAGGAGGGCAGAGAAAAGGTTATGCTTTCAGAACATGACAGTTTCAAAACATTACCTTACAAAGCTATTGGCATGGGATTCCTCAGGGACCAAGGGATACATCTGAAGAAGCAGAATTTGATTCCACATAAACTGTGGACTGGTTGTTTATTTATTCATTTATGTATTGTATATATATGTACATATGTTTATGTAAGCATATACATTTTAAAAAAAAAAGGAAAGGAAGCATGGGGGTCTCAACATGGTAGTATGAGGTAGCTGATATCACTTCAGGCAGCCTGCAGGATCAGGAGAAGAGATGCAGCACAAAATCTCTTCAAAGCCAGTAAAACATTTCCAAGAGACCTAAGGCCAGGCAACTTTTGAAAATATGCCTTAGATTTTGAAGTACCTAGTATGCAAACCCTGACCACTCGGCTCTGTTACTCATGCATATCCTGATCTGAAATTTTAATTGCTATTGATGAATTTGGAAGTCTTGGGATGCATTGACTGTAAACCTAGAAAAACTCATATTGTACAATTGTCAGTGTCAAAACAGAAAGCTATTCTCTTCCCCAAATCTTGAGTCTATTTCATACTGTTTCCCTGTCATTTTTGAGTGACTGCTTTTTTAACTACTGTCATTAATTGCTCCTGGATGGGGAGCAATTTTCCTTCAGTCTATAAAGGAAGAAAATATAGCTCCAAAGGAAAAATAAATAAATAAATAAATAAAAATAAAATTAAAAAAAGAATATTTCACTTTGCTTTTTATTGTTTGGACAAAACTGGAGACAAAAATACCCTGACAGGTCATGTATAGACCCAATTATGTCTTGAACAGTGAAAGAATGCTGTGACTAATCAACATATGTTAATAGCTTAAAATTTCCATGAGAAACACTGTGTAAATCACAACTGTAGGTGAATTTACTCTGGACATAGAAATTCTATAGACCTTCTGGCACAAACATCTGCTTTGAGGCAGTTAGCTCTAAAATAATAACCCTTAATGACATAACCTGTTCTACACTATGTATCAGAAACTAGGTCAGCTGGAGGTAATTCAGACAAATAGGTTAACAAAGTGAACACAAACCAGACTAAATAAATGAAAAGTATAAAATCTAGACCAGATTTCTGAATTTCACTATATAAAGTTGTTGAGTTTTTCTATTAAAAAATAAGTTTTTATATTAATAATAATAATAATTTGGTGAGTAGTTATACAGTTTTTAGTCATCCACAGATTATTGTCATTTCCTTTGACTTTACTGTTAAACAAAATAAATCTGTTTTCCAAAAATAGATTTTAAAAAATGATGACAGTATCTACTTTCCAGTACAGCAAAGTTCATAGTACATCAAAGTTCACCCAGGAAATGAGATACCAGTGCCCCACTCAGCCTGACAGGTTTTGAATCTGCAGGTCAAGGAAGTTGCTTTTGGCTTTAATTACCCAACTGTAGGCCTTACGTGCATGGGGCACCATTGGCACCATTGGCATCAGCTTCTCAAGGAGATACAGAATTTCTGATTCAGCAGACTTTTAGCCCTTTCCATTGACAGGCTGAAATGCCCTTGCATTCAATGTGCTGGCTGTTGTTGATCCCCCTCAAACATGTTCATTGAACAGGGAATGAAAATATTTTACTTGAACTTCTGAACTGAAAACCAAGAGCTTGATAGTGTTTTGAAGTGTGTCAGCACTGTTTGTCACCTGCCTAAGGCCTTCTCCTCACCTCTCTGTATCTCTTCCTTGAAAAAACAAAATTGTAAGAGCTTTTCTGGCTTGGCCACTTTCAAAACAAGCAATTGTCCATTCAAGAGAAAGAGCACCATTAAATAAAAAGAGAAAGAAAGAATGAAAGAAGAAAACACACAAAACACAATACAACCACCCCAGTTGTGACAACTTATCTCCACAATAGTTATCCACAAAGCACAGAAGAGTTTGGATTTGAGTGTATCAGCCACAGTGAATAGCGGACACTGTGCCAGCTGGCTGCCCATCAATAATGACTGTCAAATGCTAGTACAAGTGCCCCATGGCAGTTTTGTCCTAGACTGTACGTCGTGCTGTGGTTTTACAGGCTGGCACAGTACCACTGTACTACACTGTAGACTAGACTATACTGCATATTATTTATTGATTGATTTATTTATTTAGTCATTGCAAGAAACGTTACTCCTGTTTCTGAAAGCTACATAGTTGACGGCTCTCTGAAGCTGGTCACTAAGTTTATATTTAATTTTCCGTAATTTCTGGACTTTAATGGAAAAGATATTTGTTCTGTCTCATAGACTTGGAGGGCAGTAACTACTACATTGGAAAACTTTAAGGTCCCAAAACACATAGGTACCAACGAATTATAGCTACTGAAAGACAGAACAGATGGCCCAATACATATAATGAGGAGATGGCTTTATACCAGCCAGCCTTAAAACAAATAGACTGTGCTGTAAATAATTACTGCATGAAGTGGCTTAGAATTTAATTTAGATACTTAGTCTATTTTAAGCATTAAAAAGAATCATTTGCATTGTTGAAAATATGTATAATCTACTGACCTAGGTTCCACAAATAATAGAATAAAGTAACATTTTAGTCCATTGGCCATCTGTTTGGCTACATTATCCTGAATACAAATGCATTTTAATGTTATGTCAGAAGGGTGCTGGGTGCAAATTCTAGCTTTGGAGTCAAGTTATACAACAAGCATTTCCAACCCATTGTGTGGGGCTTATAGAGTAAATACAATTTTTATGTACCCTTTTGTCTTTTGGATTCCCCTTTCTTTTCATCCTCCTATACTATGCATCTTTTTTGTGGCCCCTCTTCAAATTTACTACACCACAACAGCCCTTTTTTGTTTTTGAAGTTTGCTACAGCTTATATTCCAAACTACAAGGCCTGTACCTCACATGTTGTTTAAGACCGGACTTGAACCTGCAGCAGAACAGAGAGTGGCCATCTTCCTCTCCTATGATAGATTTTTTAAAATTGGCTTTTTATGTGTATGTGTGAAGGCATAGCAATCAAATAATTTGTAGAACAGTAGGTAAATATGTGAGAGCACAAAAAAGTATTCCAGTGAAGTAGTGCTGGACTCAAAATCTTTTGCTTTTCAACTATATAGAGAATATGCAAATTTTTCAAGCACTAGTGCCTGTTTCACCAGCACTTGTACAGGAATGTGCATAACTCCCGAGAATACTGATCTGAGGTGTATTTCAAATGCTCACTGTAATGCTTGTTTTCTCTTCAAATGCCGGACAGAAAACAGATCAGTTACAGCAAAACCTCTGAGATAACAGTACTAGATGACAAAGTAATTAGCTACGGTTTCTAGTTCTTTCATACATTAAAACAGGTTTGAAATAGATACGATTATATATTTACCTGATTTATGTATTACATATTTTTCTCATACTAAAAGCCAGCCATGTATGTGCTCGGTGTTTACAGATTCATGACCTGGTTCAATTTTGAAATTCCAAGAGAATCAGAGTTGCATTTCCAAATGCAAGCAAGATGTTATTTCCAGCCTATGACCAAAAGGTTTTTACACATAGTTTTCTGCCTTATTAACAAGATCTTAGCAGATGGCCCTTCCTACTGTTGACCATCTCAGGCAGGGACTTAACTTTATTAGACTGACATTTCCTCTGCGAGGGAGAGATTTTTACAGTAGGATATTTCATAAGCAAGTCATCAAATTCTACTGTACAACTGCCTAGTAAACAGACATACAGTATCAAAATCCTTATCACTTTAGAAGAAGCATTCAAATTAGTTTGAGGTACTAAAAGAGCATGCTTCAGGTAGTTTCTTAAGAGATAACTAAAGACCTAATTCTGCTTTATGAGTTGATGGGAACGACTCTGACACTGTAATCTAGCCTATGCTTACTCCTAATTTTAAAGGGTTTAACCAATAGTCAATTGCCCAGCAGACACACATTAATTCCTTATTGTAAGATCTGAACTGCTCAGAATCAAAAATGGATTTTTATATCTGCCATGTGAAAAAATATCCATATTTTCTAAGCGGAAATATGGATAAAGGACTGATCAACTGATCCGTCCAAGGTCCCATACAAAAATTCTGACTCAACTGGGACCAGAGCTGTTGTCTCACACCACCTGTGCCATGCCTATTAGACTTTCCTTCCTATAATGCAAGATTGCAGTTTGTGCCTGCAACTGGTAATTCATTCACTTGTACCTGATATGCATCCAAACTAGCATGCTCAGGCTTCTGAAAGCATGCCAGCTCTTTTTATCGCTGTTATATGATTTCCATGATACACTCCAAGCTATGAGTGGGGGAGGTCCCACTTGACTGGCGGATAGCAAATGTGACGCCCATCTACAAGAAGGGCCAGGGGCTTGACCCGGGGAACTATAGGCCTGTTAGTTTGACATCAGTGCCAGGGAAGCTCATGGAGCAGATTATCTTGGGTGTCATCATGCGGCAGTTGCAGGGCAAGCAGGTGATCAGGCCCAGTCAGCATGGGTTTATGAAGGGCAGGTCCTGCTTGACGAACCTGATCTCCTTCTATGACAAGGTGACACGCTTAGTGGATGAGGGAAAGGCTGTGGATGTGGTCTACCTTGAATTCATTAAGGCATTTGACACTACTCCCCACAACATTCTCCTCAGGAAACTGGCTGCCCGTGGCTTGGACTGGCGCACGCTTTGTTGGGTTAAGAGCTGGCTGGATGGCCGGGCCCAGAGAGTTGTGGTGAATGGAGTCAAATCCAGTTGGAGGCCAGTCACTAGTGGAGTCCCCCTGGGCCTGGTACTGGGGCCAGTCCTCTTTAACATCTTCATCGATGATCTGGATGAGGGGATCGAGTGCACCCTCAGTAAGTTTGCAGACGACACCAAGTTAGGTGTGTGTGTCGACCTGCTTGAGGGTAGGAAGGCTCTGCAGGAGGATCTGGATAGGCTGCACTGATGGGCCGAGGCCAACGGTATGAAGTTCAACAAGGCCAAGTGCCGGGTCCTGCACCTGGGGCACAACAACCCCAAACAGAGCTACAGGCTGGGAGATGTGTGGCTAGAAAGCTGCCTGGCAGAGAAGGACCTGGGAGTGATGGTTGATAGTCGGCTGAATATGAGCCAGCAGTGTGCTCAGGAGGCCAAGAAGGCCAACAGCATCCTGGCTTGCATGAGAAACAGCGTGGCCAGCAGGTCCAGGGAAGTGATTGTCCCCCTGTACTCGGCTCTGGTGAGGCCGCACCTCGAGTACTGTGTTCAGTTTTGAGCCCCTCACTACAAGAAGGACATGGAGGTGCTGGAGCGAGTCCAGAGAAGGGCTACGAAGCTGGTGAAGGGTCTGGAGAACAAGGCTTCCGAGGAGCCGCTGAGGGAACTGGGATTGTTCAGCCTGGAGAAGAGGAGGCTCAGGGGCGACCTTATCGCCCTCTACAGGTACCTGAAAGGAGGCTGTAGCGAGGTGGTGGTTGGCCTTTTCTCCCACGTGCCTGGTGACAGGACGAGGGGGAATGGGCTCAAGTTGCGCCACGGGAGGTTTAGGTTGGCTATTAGGAAGAACTTCTTTACTGAAAGGGTTGTTAGTCACTGGAATAGGCTGCCCAGGGAAGTGGTGGAGTCACCATCCCTGGAGGTCTTTAAAAGATGTTTAGATGTAGAGCTTAGGGATATGGTTTAGTGGATGATTTGTTAGTGTTAGGTCAGGGGTTGGACTTGGTGATCTTGTAGGTCTCTTCCAACCTAGACTTTTCTGTGATTCTGTGTGATTCTGAGTTATCAGTTCAGAGATTAGGTTGCCCCACTATTCAACAACAAGGCTAATATAAGACAGAGGCTGGTGGAATGATGAGGGTTATTCCTGTTACAGATTTATTTTTATCCCTGTGAAGATCTCCCTGCAGGAGATCATAATTTCCAAACAAGAATATGGAGCCTTTTTGTGGTTCTTTATAATAATCCTCACATAACTACATAGAGGTAGTTGTAGCAACATAAGAGTTAATACAAAAGGCAAGCAGCTACGAACAGCTACTATCTCCCCCATCAACAGCCCCATTTTTCTGAACTCACTGTGGGACTGGGCAATCAAAACTCTCAGGATGCTTAGAGAACCTCCACACAAGCACTACCACTGAGGGAGCAGATCAAGAGGCAGCACCACAGAAGATCTAGATGTGTCTTACAAGAGATACTAGAGAAACTAGGCAATGTCAGCAAGCTGCTCACATCCTGGTGTATCAGCGTAAAATGAAATGAGTAGTGTTAAAATGTGAACTGTGACAGCTTGAAAGCTCATATGTAGAGGAGAGCAAAAATCAGTAATCCCTGAAGCAGGCTCAACATTACCTTTGAAGTAAACTAAAGTTATCATTTTGCTTAGAGTTACTACATATTTGTTAAGACAATGTATGTGCAAGATTGTTCCCTTCCCTGATAAAAGCTAAGGAAATTGCCTTTTAACTGCTCAAATCTGATGGGATTCCACAATATTTTTGCAGAAAATTATTCTAATTGTCTCATCAGTCCTGCTGAGTTTTCATAACACCTTGTACCATGCCAAGCACACTTGTACTTCTGTTGCCTTAAGAGTCAGTTTGTATGTTTTCCTTTTTTTTTTTTTTTTTTTTTTTCCTCCCCCTCTCTAACTCACTGACGTTCTCAAGAAGTAAATCAGATTTATTTTTGGTCAACTGTTCTGTGAGTGCTCCTGAAGGGAACATGCTGGCTGGGAGGAGGTGACAGGTACTTAACATTTACTTCTCTGAGTCACTGACTTGGTTGTGTGTACTGTGTTAGTACACTCCATTTCATCTCAAATACTGCCACACTGATAAATTTGGAAATGTCACAATCTGTAGTTTTTTTTGTTTATATAGATAGCATTGTTGCTGTGAAGAAGCATCTGCTTTCACCTCTGTGATCTCTTCTCAGAAAGAAAATACAAATTTGCAATCTTACCATCACCTGATTTTCATAATTCTCATGATGCTCATTTATTTCTTACTTATGAATAACTTTAAGATGTGTGGATGAAAAGCATGATGGAAATGCAATGCGTGATTACTCATTACAAATAACAAAATGTAATTAATTAACACAAATTGTATAAGACTTTCTGTGATCTTCTGAGATCATTCAGCAGCCACAAAGAAAAGAAAAAGTAAAAAGCATCCAAAGAACTTCCACTTTACGTACATTTATTACGTTCCTGGAATGTATTTGATACTAAGCAGGGTCCTACTTTGACAGGTATGAAATCTGGTTATTAATTTTCAATACTGTTGGAACAAAAAGTTAAGTGAGCATGTCATTTATTCATTAATCATTTCAGAATTAAATAGCCAGATAAAGCTCTTAGATTGCTTTTAGAAAGGATGTAAAAATAAATGAAAGTCTATTCTAGCAACATTATAACAAAGTGGATGTTTTTATCACGAATTGTGACATCCTTAGTTAATCAGAATGATTCTCGTATCTCACATCTGTATTATTAATTTAACAGGATTGATGAAGTTACATTCTGTCCTTGAAAAAATTAAATAGACAAACCATAAAAATCTGTCAGTCTGTCAGGGATAAAAACCTTAATTACTAAAACTTGCAAAAAGAAATAGTTTAGTTTTGTCTTCACTAGCTTTGAAACATGGACATAAAATGTTGACACACATTTCCAGTGATAAAAGGCGATTTCAGATTCACTGTAACCTCACTGATAAACATTGCTAAGACAATTACCTCCAGGATTGCAGCAGACATCCCCTCTGAAATTGAGCTGTTCACCACAGCAAAGCACCTTTTCATAGCAGCATGAAGATCATCCTGTGGCATCTCCTGTAATAAATGTATTCCAGGTGCCCTAGAAATAAAATGCACACAAATAGGACATCTAATAACATAGTCTCAGAATTCTTCCTAAAACGGAAGACGATGAAAGACGGTCAGAGAAGTTCAGGCATGGTTCTGATGTTAACGATTGCTTTCCCATGGGCAAGCCACTTTGCCGTGTTTTTGTTAGCTTTCTATAAATGCATATATTTATATATATATTTCTATAAATTTATAAATGCAATTATAAATGGGTACATCTTGCAACTACCACTTCACTGTCTGTTCTTCTGGAGTTTTAGAACCAATCACTTAACACCAGGCTCTGTTAACCATAATCAGTCTCAGACGAAGGAGCCGAGTTCAATGGATATGGATGTATTTTCCCTGAAGAATTTATGTAGTAGAGGTGACTTCTCAGAAACATAGGGAAAGGGAGCACAACAGTCTGAACAGTCAGCTGCAGGAGATGCTGACTTTTCAGATGTTGGCTTTTTGGAATGGATCAAAGTTCTAAAACATATAATCTGCTTCTTCTTTTAGGATAAGCACTTTTCTCTTCTGAGTGTTCACATTCTTCCTGTTGTAGTCTTCCTCAGTTTAAGCAAGGTCAATCAAATCAAGGGTGCAGAATGGAAAAATGGGGTAATGAGGTGTTCAGTCTCAGATGAAGTGGGTGGGATCTTCAGGATTTTTTTCGAAGAGCCAGCATCTCCTCCAGCTGATGAGTCCACTCCTGCCTCTTTATCCTCGTCATGAGATCACAAAGCCAGATGGAAAAGCATTTGACCCTAAGACACTCCCGCCATCAACTAGACTGTTAAAAATTGCTTTTCTGATTCTACAGTAACATCCAGCTTCTGCAGAGATAAATAACTATATTAAGGGAAGTATTAATGCATGATTACAGGAAACACATTTCCCATAAATAACCTGATAAAACACAAAATTATCGCTCTGCAAAACAGATACTTTATGCAGATTTTAACTCAGGGATATAGCTGATATTATCAGAGATAATATGGTTGTTTTGTTCTAGCCAGAAAATTCTAGGTTCTGCCGTCAAAAAAAATAAATAAATCTCTATTCTCTAAAATTTATACCTTCCAATCAGGAAACCCATAAAGTAGGAACATAAAAAAGCTACACATGGTTAACTTACGCAGCCACTTGCCGAGACAAATGGCTCCGGGGCAGATGCATTCTGCAGCAGAGCGGGTGATCGAGGCGGGCTGGGCTTTATTTCGGCACCGAGGCCACTCGAGGCAGCCGAGGGAGCCGCCACGCCCCGGCAGCCCTGTGAGGGACGTGACGAGGCGTAGGCGGAGCCAGCAGCGCCCCCTCCCGGCCGCTCAAAGGCAGCCCCTGGGCAGCGGGGGAACAGGACGGGCAAACAGCGCGGGGCGCGGCAGGAGGGCGAGCGCGGCAGTTCGCGGAGGCAGGGCGAGCAGGGAGGGCCCCTCGCTGCTCTTTAGCAGCGGTCTTTCCCATCAGTACTTGGAACCTGCTTGTGAGGATCCTTGCCATGGTATCAACCAGGCAGAAAAACATGGCCTCTGCGTCTCTCGCGGCCTCTCCAGCCACAGTCACCAATATGGCTACTCAGAGGGAGGGCTCGGGGAAACACGCGGCCATCCAGGTCTTGGGCTGCAGGCTGTGCCCGAGTCTTCTGTCGGTATCCGACAGCAGCAGCGAGGGGTGTGCCTGTGGGAGGTGTGCCCAGGTTGAAGAGCTGCTCGGCCAGGTAGCGGAGCTTCGGGAGGAGGTGAGCAGGCCGAGGAGCATCAGGGAGTCGGTGAGGGAAATCCACTGGTGGAAGTGTGCTCTACCCTCTTCTGAGACAGACTCACAAGTCTGCCACAGCACAAGTGTCTCCTGCTATGCAGAAGACAAAAGTCTTCTGGACATCCTGCCAGGCAGTAGGAGGAGACCTAGGCCAAGGGGGGGAATGGAGGCAGGTTCCTGTTTGGGGTGGTAGGCGAGCCCTGTCCCTGCCCACCTCTCCTTCCCATCTACCCCTATATAACAGGTACGAGGGTCTAGAACATGACAGTCTGAACAATGATGTAGACGAAAGCCCATCTCAGTTGGAGAGGGTACCTAAGGCAAGGCAACCTACCCCCCGCATTGCTACATCATCTGTCAAAAAGGAAAGAAGGGTTATTGTCATGGGGGACTCCCTTCTGAAAGGGACAGAGGGCCCGATATGCCGACCGAACCCAACCCACAGGGAAGTCTGTTGCCTCCCTGGGGCTTGGGTGAGAGACTTTGCTAAGAAAGTCAGGTACCTGGTATGGCCCACCGACTACTATCCGCTACTGGTCTTTCAGGCTGGTAATGACGAGGTAGCAACGAGAAGTCTTGAGAGCAATCAAAAGGGACCGCAGGGCTTTGGGGTGACTACTTAAGGGATGCGCCTCTCTCAGAGAGGGTAAGGATTTTTGCTCAGAATTTGGCAGGGCTTATAGATAGGGCTTTGAACTAGAGTCGAAGGGGAAAGGGATAAAACCAAGCATGCTGGTGATAAGCTAAGGGAGGGTGTGCTAGAATCAGAGGGACTATGTCCTAGTGAGGTCCTTCAGTCTGCTCCACAAGGTGCTGCGTGTAGGGAGGTGCATTTGAAGTGCTTCTACACAAACGCACACATCCAATAAAATGGATGAGTTAGAAGTCTTGGCCCAGTCCCACAGCTATGACATCATCGGCATAACTGAAACATGGTGGGATGAGACCTGCGGCTGGTGTGCTGCAATAGATGGTTACAGGCTCTTCAGGAGGGACAGGCAGGGTAGGCGAGGTGGCGGGGTGGTGATGTATGTGAAGCATGGGCTGGACCGTGTGGAACTTCAAGTTGGCGATGGCAAAGTTGAGAGCCTCTGGGTAAGGATTAAGGGAAGAACAAATAAAGGGGATGTTGCTGTGGGAGTTTGTTACAGACCACCTGGCCAGGACAACAATGCCAATGCATTATTTGCAGAACTGAGAGATGCCTTGAGATGAACTCCCCCTGTCCTTATGGGGGATTTCAACTTGCCAGACGTCAACTGGGATCACCAAATGGCTGACACGAGCAAGTCCAGGAGGTTCACAAAGCACCTAGATGATAACTTCCTGGTGCAGGTGCTAAGGAAGCCAACTAGGAAAGGTGCCCTCCTAGACCTGTTGCTGGGGATCAGAGAGGGTCTTGTGGGAGACGTGGCAATTGGCGGCCATCTCGGTCATAGTGACCATAAAGTGGTTGGATTTAGAATTTATGGTGACAGAAGGAAAACTGCCACCAAAACTCCAGCCTTGGATAAGGGGAAAGCAGACTTCAGGCTGCTCAGGGAACTAGTCGGCAAGGTCCCCTGGGAAACTGCTTTTGAAGGCATGGGTGTCCATCAGTGCTGGTCAGTCTTTAAGCACTGCCTCCTAAAAGCACAAGATCGGGCAATTCCAAAATATCAGAAGTCAGGCAGGCAGGGCAGGAGGCCGGCCTGGCTGAGCAGGGATCTTCTACTGGAGCTTAGGCAAAAAAAAGAAAGTGTACGGCTGCTGGAAGGGGGGTCAGGTGACGAGAAAGGAACATAGGGATGCTGTTCATATTTGTAGGGAGAAAATTTGTGTGGCCAAAGCCCAACTAGAGTTGAAGCTGGCTGTGTCTATGGGAGACAATAAAAAAAGTTTTTTTTTAATGTTAACAGAAAAAGGAGAACCAAAGAAAACATAGGTCCACTGCTTGATGGGAAAAGTCTCCTCACAGAGACTGATGTAGGTAAAGCAGAGACGTTTAATGCCTTCTTCACCTCTGTCTTCAACGCTGATGATGGGCTTCAGGACCCATGGTGCCCTGAGCTGGAGGACCGTGACGGTGGGAATAACAAACTCCCAACCGACCCTGAACGTGTGCGGGATTTGCTGCTCCACCTGGATCCATACAAGTCCATGGGTTGGGATGGGATTCATCCCAGGGTGCTTAAAGAGCTGGCTGACGTCATCGCGGGACCTCTCTCAATTATTTTTCAAAGATCTTCAGAATCTGGAGAAGTCCCAGTAGACTGGAAGCTGGCAAATGTTGTGCCAATTTTCAAGAAGGATAAGAAAGAAGACCCTGGCAACTACAGGCCTGTCAGCATCACATCAGTGCCTGGTAAAATTATGGAGAAGATGATCCTTGAAGTTATTGAAGCGCACCTGGGGGACAATGCAGTCACTGGTCCCAGCCAACGTGGGTTCATGAGGGGTAGGTCCTGCCTAACAAATCTGATTTCCTCTTATGATAAGATCATCAGTCTAGTCGACCAAGGGAAACCAGCTGATGTGATCTTTTTGGACTTCAGCAAGGCTTTTGACACGGTTTCCCATAGGATCCTACTGGACAAAATGTCCAGCATACAGCTTAACAAAAACATCATACGATGGGTGAGCAATTGGCTTACAGGCAGGGCTCAAAGGGTTGTGGTGAATGGGGCCACATCAGGCTGGTGGAAGGTCTCTAGTGGGGTCCCTCAAGGCTCCATTTTAGGGCCAGTCCACTTCAATGTTTTTAAATGATTTGGATGTAGGACTAGAAGGAGTTTTGAGGAAATTTGCTGATGACACCAAACTTGGAGGAGTTGTGGACTTGGTCGAGGATGGAAAGGCCTTGTAGAGAGATCTGGATGGGTTGGAGAACTGGGCGATCACCAACTGCATGAAGTTTAACCAAAGCAAGTGCCAGGTCCTGCACCTGGGACGGGGCAACCCTGGCTGTACATACGGACCGGGCAACGAGACGCTGGAGTGCAGCCCTGCAGAGAGGGATCTGGGGGTTGTGGTTGACAGCAAGTTGAGCCAGCAGTGAGCCCTGGCCGCCAGGAGGCCAACCGTATCTTGGGGTGCATCAAGCACGGCATCGCTAGTTGGGCGAGGGAAGTGATTGTTCTGCTCTGCTCTGTGCTGGTGCGGCCTCACCTTGAGCACTGTGTGCAGTTCTGGGCACCACAGCACAAAAAGGACGTGAAACTGTTGGAGAGTGTCCAGAGGTGGGCGATGAAGATGGTGGAGGGCCTGGAGGGGATGAGGTATGAAGAGCGGCTGAGGTCACTGGACCTGTTCAGCCTGGAGAAGAGGGGGCTGAGGGGGGACCTCATCGCGGTCTACAACTTCCTCGCAAGGGGGAGTGGAGAGGTGGGTGACCTTTTCTCCATAAACACCAGTGATAGGACCCGTGGGAACGGGGTGAAGCTGAGGCAGGGGAAGTTTAGGCTGGACATCAGGAGGAGGTTCTTCCCCGAGAGGGTGGTTGTGCACTGGAACAGGCTCCCCAGTGACGTAGTGACTTCAACGAGCCTGTCTGAATTTAAGAAGCGATTGGACTGTGCACTTAGTCACATGGTGTGAACTTCTGGGTAGACCTGTGCAGTGCCAGGAGTTGGACTTGATGATCCTTATGGGTCCCTTCCAACTCAGGATATTCTGTGATTCTATGATCTTTTCTACCTACTCATTCACCCACCAACAGTATGCAACATCTTGCTGAAGTCAAGATGAAAGAAACAATGAAAAGACACAAAAAAGTAATAAATATGAATCATACCTGATCCTAAGTCAGATGTGACTTAACATAAAACATCAAGAGAACTACTGGCTAATCTAAAATTTAAAATATGTAGAATAGCTGGTCTGAGAATATCACATGCCAAATAATCCGAATACATTTGTTAGTCACACAGAGAGTTTGAATGTATGACCATTTGTACATATAAAAAAACATTTATGCACATGATCTTAAAAAGCTACCCAGCCAGCTGCTTTCACTTGGAGCAGATAAAAGGCTTAACATTAATTTCTTACCTCTTAACTTTTTCTCTAACTTCATTTGTAAAAAGAGGATCAACCTAGAAAGGAATATAGACACAGGTAAAGGGCACTACTGCAGCACTACGTGTGAAATACCAAGAAAATAAAAATAAAATGTAGTACATTTTTAAATAAAATGCATGAGTGTGCTGAGCTTCAAAATCATACCAAAGATCAGTAACTTGGTGGAGTTGCACTTGACTCTTCAGACAAATCCTCTCATGAAGGCTGACTATTAGAAGACCCAGCTAGGGGTGTGAGTGCGCAGCAGAGTGAATTGACTGCGCCAGTCTCAGTTTCAGTGACTAACCTGATGCAGTGGAGCTTTGGGCTGCTGTCAAAAGGGGAGGTTCTGTTTCTTCTCCCCTGACATCCCCCTCTGGCTGCAGGTTCTAATTAGAGCTAGATCTATTTAACACGAATGACTGCTTTCAGATGACTCTGCAAAGGCTAACAAATGATGGATTTGACAACTTACTATCTAAGTGAGGAGCATTGCACTGATGTGCCAAGCAATTGTCCCTTTATGTATGAGGTTACCAGTGTAAGGAAGGGAAGGAACTTTTCAGACTTTAGCTAACACAGAAAGCAATCTGCATGTAAATGGTGACAGGCAAATAGATGTTACACGCTGGCAGAAACATTTGCTTGAAAACTAATAAACACAAAATTTTAAAACAGCATAACATTGAACACATGCTAGAGTTATTAAAATGTTGTCTAAGATGGGCAATTAACTCCAGCAGTTTTATTTACAAAGCTTAGCTATGACTGCTGCTTTCATTTAACACGTTTAAAATAAATAAACAGAACTTGGAAATCCTTAACTAGACATGAAGAACAGAAGTGGACTGCTTTTTATTAAAGGAGACTGGCTATATTGGATCAATTTATGATAGCTTACACAGCATGCAGCAGTTGTAAGTCCTGGGAGCAATATGGCTCATTTTTAAAAATCATATTAATATTTTTTTTTATTTTTGTTTTGTTTTGCTTTTACACACTATAAGATAGAAAGCCCTAACAAAGTATTTTAGAAAACCGTCTAGGAAAAAAACTCAGAATTGATTTTATGATTATGTACATTGTGGTTTTATGATTATGTATTCTTGAACACAAGAATAATTATTTAATGAAAGCAGGGCTTCATAAATCAAAAGATACAAGCAAATCAGCACTTCACTAAGGAATGAATTCCTTCTGCACACAAGAAATAAAAGACTCGTGTAACTGTTTGGAAAGTATATTTGGTAACAGCTGGGGGAAAAAATGAGGTGCCCTTTCCTGAAGCACTACCAAGCGCTAAGCCAGCATTGTCAAGTCACAGTTTCATTGGATATTTTATACTAAACTTTGTGGCTGCTATTTCTGTATAAACATCTTTCCAGCCTTCTTCCGAAAGTACCATTTTGAGTTTCTCTCATGAGGAACTGTACCCTATTTCCTATAAAATCAATAGAGTACTTGCAAGTGATTTAACATGCTGTGGGACATGGTCTTTTGCTCTTCTACCTTTCGAAGGATAAGAAAAACTACAGCTTGTGACTCATAAAATTTGTAAGATACTAATTCCTATCCTATCTACTTCTCTAGAAGCCAAGAAATGGCCATGTGTCTCATGAACAGAACAATCCTTTAAGCAGCATTCTTCTATTGGTAGATATTCCAAGAAGTCTGGCCTGGATACAAGAATCCAGTTAAAATATTACTTTCAGGATGGGTGTAGCAATGACTTAGAGAAGTGATCCCCCTGAGCTACATTTAGGAACTTGAGGGGGCACAGTTATCTAACCACAGGCTCAATATAACAGAAAATTGAATACAACATAAGCTGTTCAGTAAGTTGGAAATACATTTAAAGATGTGAATGTTTCCAAAGCCAACTGACTGTGGCAGGATGCCTAGGAACTCAGCAGTCTCAGAAAAATCTACTGAAAAGGCAAGATGATTACTTCTGCCCCAAACGTCTCCATAGTCCAGTTCTTCTATAGGTAGATGAGTGTTGTCATATTTTATTTTGTTACCTTTCAACATGCCAGGCAAATATGATCATCAGTTACCTATCGTCTTCTGTTAAAAAATCATCCAGTTTTAACAGAGGAAGAGCCTTCAGAGAGCTGCACATTTGATCAGCTAACAAGACAAGATGGGATTATCAAGAAAGGTCTGTGCTGCTGACTGGCGAAGAAATATCTGAGGCACTTGACCGTGCCAAAAGTCACGAAATGCTGCCTAAAGGTGAAGGTGCCTGTTAAGCACAGGACCTACCATAGCCAAAATCTTGCAGACCTTCTATAAATACACTATTACTACATTGCTGTCATATGAAAATGAACTCAGAGTGAAGCAATGGCCCAGAAACATCTTCATTGTGATGCTGGGACTGTTGTGGCCCTCTAGACATCGTAGAGAAAAAAAAGAAAGAAAAAGAAAAAGGTCTTAGTACATTTAAAGTTCTGTCAGATTATCACCCAGAGTACTAAAGAGTCAAAAGCTACATCTGCAAGCATCTTCAGTATAGATAGGAAGAATCTGCTCAATTGCTCTGGTTTGTGAGGCCTCAGCAGTATCACTGTGAAAGAAATAAGCTTTATTCGTGGCAGCAGGTGAACCCACATTACAATTTTTATCTGATCGATCACTGAGTAGGCTCAGCAAGACTGAGCTTCCCATAGAACTAAAAAACATCATTATTGTCTGCAATGCAACATAATCTGCCTGCAGCAAATGCACTAGAAATTTAAAATCCTAGCTAAAACAATAAATTCAGCCATTCAACATTATCTTTTCCATAAATGCTTAAGGAAATTAAATGTCTTCTGACCTAACCTATAGCTCTACTACTTCAATTAAGGACAACTAACAACTAGCCAAAAATACAGTTTTAATTCAGCTGAAACAATTTGGCAGCTAGCATCTAAATTAATTGATTTTCATCCTTTGATGATATTACAACACTATGGGAGAAATATTTTTTTAAGATGTGTTATGGATGTTAGTCATTGATTCTTTTGCACTGCCACAGGTTTGACTCCTATGCACTGCCTCAGGTTTATTTCTGGCAACTTACTATGAGAAAGCAAAGCAAATTTAAAAATATGACCAAAATGTCTAAAATCCTCACTGGAGGCAGGAGGCGCATCTTTTGATTCTAAAGCACAGCTTCATTACACCTGCTCTAGTTTTACCTTCCATATCAGTTCACTTTCAAATAATTTTGTGTATTAGTGTAAAAAAATGCAGATAAAATAAAAATGTAAAAATAGCTTTAAAAAAATATATATTATGTCTTTAAATTTGCAAAGAACAAAACAGAATGAGAAAACAGAAAAATATTTGCCCATTCAGATTTTATGTATTTTCTCATAAAATAGACTTCCTGCAAGTTTTCATGCTCCTGTGAAGATAAATCAGAGATAAGACTGATAGAGAGACCCAAACACATTACCCAAATAAAACAATGAAGCTTTAGTACTGTTTTAGCATAAGCGAGAATTTGCTTCATATGACACAGCTGCCTAGTCATACCCTTTCCACTGGTTAGATAAAGGCTATGGGTTGCCTTTTCTAGACCTCTGGCTAATTAGCTCTTGGCTAACATGGTGCATGCTTCCCTCTTCAGTGAGGTTCAGTCTTGCCACTTCCTCAGAAATCGTAATACTTGGTTTAAAAATCATGGGGCTGGAGGAGAGAGGTTAAAGAGCTTCTCTTGCTTGTGAAAAGAGAGGCAATTAGAAACCATAATTTTCAAATGCATCAAACATGATCTTTAAAAACAAAACAAAACCAACCTAACAAAAAAACAGTATGTGTAAAACAGATTTTCAGCTGCTATAAACTATTGATAACAGTTTGCATTAAGAAAAAACGATGTGACTAGAATTGGAGTAACTCAGTGCATACCCTCTTCGAAAACCCTCCGAGCTGCTTTTACTTTTGCGACAAAAAGTGGAGCACATGCTGAGTGAGTTGGCCTTTTAGCTGCTAGCAGAACTCTGAACTTTGGAAGTCAGAGCACTGGAAACAATTCCACTTCCACGGTTCAGACCTGTTGTGAAAAGCCTTTACAACTGCTAGATTTGCACCTTCTTGTCTCTATGAAAGTCAGAAGTCCTCTGACATAGGACTGTTGGGAAAGAATTATTGCGGTATCTCACACATGAGCAAGTGGAAGTATTTAGGAATAAATGTGCAAATAAAATAGTATTAGTAAACTTGTAATTTAACAACAACTTACTGCAGGTCCAATTATGCCCAGATGGACACTGGGATCCTGTCTGTGCCAATCTAGAACAGAAGAAGAACATATTTTTATTGATCAAAATTACTCATTTCAAATAGTATTTTAAAACACAAGAAATAATCTTCCTTCTCTAAAATCAATGTAAATAGATTCAGGAATAAAACAGAACTAGGCAAATATTGTATTTCTATTAAAGGGCAGAGTTCATGCTCTGCCCTCAGATTACTCCTCAGAATTAAAATGATTAGCATATCTAGAAGTTAGTATTTAGCATTTCTGCTTCATGAAATCTCTTATGATTCAAGGATTATTTAACTAAGCTCAGATATTAATTTTGAATCATCTCACAAGAACAATGCTCTATTGAATGCAGTGACCCTAGCCACTAAGATAAAACAATTTGAAATTTTCCTCTTATGTAAAGGAATACGCGGAAGCAACTGCAGCCATTGCAATTAAGACTCAGTTATAATGTACACAGAGAAATCTGCCATTTTCTATGACCAGAATAGAACCCTATCACAAAACCAATACTTGACATTAATAAACTACTTTTGTTACTGAACAAGGCAGTGAAGGCTTATAAAAGTGAATAGAACAGCTGAGGCTAAATTCCCAGCTTGGAATACCCGAACTTTTTACAGACACAAGCTGAGAACCTGCAAACCATTCACTTATGCAACTATAAGAAAACTTCATAATGATGGATGGTAAACGTTGATTATAACTTCAGTGGTATTACTTAGCACACATGCCAATCAATCTAACAGCCATGGGACAGTAAGATAAAAAAGTTATTTTGAAGTTGGTGAATCCCTCTTTTGTCTTCCATTAATATTGTACATATCAGCAAAACAGTTTTACCAACAAGTAAAAGCAACAAATAGCTTTGATTTTAATGATGTTATTCCTAGCAGGCTGAAAAAGACGCAGTACAGAAATAAAGCGCTGAACAGATCACTGGTTACGTGTGCATTTTAAAAATATAAATATACTATGAAGTTTTCTGCAATGAATAAAACAGATTATGCCAAACCTGCAAACATGAAAAGAAATGTATCTACATCCAGGAACAAAACAGGGATATTCAAATACCAGCTACCTACCTGAAAATACATCTACTAAATACAGAGGGTCTTTGACTCTCCGAAGTCCACATATCAAAAGAAACATGTGTAAATTTTCTGTATCTGTAGGAATGTCTGCAACAAAACATTTTAAAAATCTGAATGCAGATAAAAAAGTTAAATCACTCCAAATTGTTTCATGAATAAGCACATAAAATGGTAACAGCAGTATCAGGGTGGATTCTGAAAAATTGTCATTATGGTTCCCTCTGTTGCTTGCTCTCACATTAATCCTCAAATCAACTCAGTGGAGAACTTAATCATGTATATCATTCTACAGTGCGTATAAGTTCATTTCAAGAGGCAATAAATGTGCAGGATTTGGATAAATAAATTGGTAGTCAGTATTCTTCAACACCAGGAATCAGCACTGAATGTGCATCTATACAAATCAGTGTGTTTCTCAATTTTTCTACCCTTAAGAATAAATGTGCATTCATATAATAATTCAACACCTGTTTCAAGAATATTGTGAGGCTTGGTCAAACACAAATTGTTATAAAAGATCAGCTAAATGTCCAATAGTTATCTATTCCTAGTATGTCAACACTATTACGTAATATTTAACCAGAAGTTAAATTATTGCAAAGCATTTGTTTTAGCACTATTGTAAAGAAATACAAATAAAAAAATAAATAAGATTTTTTAAAATGTAATAATTTTATTTTGGAAAAAACCTCAACATCTTCATTTTTAACATTGAAAATCCCTCTTGCAAATACACCACAATAATCCACAAAAAATTATTTTGTAGGCTATCTTAAAAAAGGAAGGTCAGATGTACGGTATTGCAGTTGCCATTGGCTATATAACAGCGCAATTAATTCAGAACATACTTCTGGAGAAGGGTCACTTAGTGATGAATTTTGGTAAAATGTGTTTATGATAAAATAATTCAGATGTGCTGAATGAACACTCATAACAACAACATAATTTAATAAACTCTAGGGAGGGTGCGATGTTCTTCTCTGATTTACTGTACAGAACAAATTAGCTTGCTGTCCTTCAGTGTGTGTTTTTACTGAGCTCATGGCAAGGATGGATAACATTATCTAACGCTAGTCAGCTGAACAAGGAGCATCAAACTAGCTCTTCAGGGTGTCTGTGGGACATTAATGCACAGGCCACACACTGGGACTATGTCACATAGCTACCAGGAGGGCTCTGCTGCATGGTCAGGTTTTCTCTCGATGGAACTTGTTATTAACAGAGGAAGGCATCAGGATGGTTATGGTGGCTCTGCCATCCCCTGCTGCTGAACACTGCAGAGCTCCCTTCTCTGAGGCCTCCTCTTCCCTTTCGCTTCCACCCTCCACCAGCTGCAGCAGCACCTCAGCTGCTATATGGCGTGACTGAATTGCTGCAGTTTGGAATTTGAGATCACCCAAACTTGGTACCAACTTACATTTCTTTACTATGTTGTATTGAGAGAGGGAGTTAGGAGAATCTTACAAAGTAGAGATAGAGCGCTGACGGCATTAAACTAGGATGGTACTTAGTGTCTTTGCTAACTATGCTGCATTGTGCAAATTAACTAAAGCAAGAAGCCTTGGGTCCCTTACCAAGGTCAGTCTGGTCAGTCTCCTAATAGGAGTGTGAGCCTATCTTAAGAAACTGGTAGAAACTGGACCTGCAGATGGACAAGAGCCAAGGAGCAACTGAGTCTGCGCAGAGACAAGAGGTCAACTAGCGGTGACTAGGAAGAGTCATCAGTCTTCATCCCCACGACCCTCAGTGATCACCACCAGGAGACATAGCTCAAGCACAGATGGGAAATGACTCTTTGGAACTAATTTTAATATGAAGCGGGGACAGGTTATGAATATGTATAGGCGTATTGTGAAACTTCATGCATATGTAACTTATTATTGATATATTATGTTATATATATATATTATACTATATATAAATTATATAATCAAGGCTTGTTGCCACGTGAGGTGCACACGACTTTGGTGGGACTACCCCCCGTGCTGCCCAATGCTGCAAGTCAGTATTACTTATCTGCAGGGTCTGCTCCAGGCCCTGGAGAAAACAGGAATGCCTCTTCTTCTGTCAAGGGACTGGCTTAATGTGAGCTCTGCAACAAACCTCTCTATAGCAGGGGGTAAAAGCCAGAAGAGTGGTGAATACTCAGCTGCTATTACTTTTAAAATTAAAATCCAGTTCAGGGACTTTTAAATGTTCCCTGTCACTGGGTTCATTATTAAGTCAGTTCCATTTAACTTCAACAGCTTGAGCTGTCAAGAGTGGCTGCAGCAGACAAGGTAAGTAATATTTTACTGGTTATTGGACCAAGAAATAATTTGTAATTTATAATACAGAAACATTTGGACTGAAAAAGCCATTCTTCTGGTGCAATGGTCCATTAATACTATTTGTTTTTAATACAAGCAGCAGTGGTCTCAATTCATGACAAACACAAACAAATTACTATAACATGTCAACAAATTTGAGATTGCATTTTAACTATCCATATAGCACAAATATTCATTTTACATTATGAACTCCCACTGAAACATGGGATTAGAAATTAGATTAAGAATAAATATGTAGGCAACGCTCATTGCTTAATATGTGCTAAATTTGTGATGTACTGTGCTGCGCTTAGGCCTCCAGATAACAGGAGCCCCTGGGACCCCAAGGACCAGATCCAACCTTATGGTTTGGACTGTCAGCAATGGCTCAGAGATAAGGAGGACTGTTTTTGTAAAAGGACAAGATAAAGAACGTGAAACTGCTAATGTTAGCCACTAAGGCATGGAAGTTGCTGGGTTTGCGGTTGCCAGGCAAAGTTGTTGACCAATGAATAGTTAGTTAGTGGAAAAGAACTGCAGTGGGGCAAAGGGTATAAGAGGGGAGCCTGTCCTCAAGTTGGGAATGCAACACGACATAATGAAGTTATGTCATCAATAAAGAAGTAGAAAAAATGAATGAATAGGGACAGGCTAGCAGAACAGGGACCAGGACGGAAACAGGGACGTTGATCGCCTCTTGAAGACAGGTTCGGCCAGACTCAGCAAACTGCTCAAAGAAGCTCTGTATAGAAAATTGCTGGAAATAGGTGCACCAGAGCTGGAAAGAAGCTCAAGCTGAGAGAATTGGACCCGTGCACACAACTGCCCCTCGCTGGCCGAAGGTAAGCAGTTGCGCGCTATGGGGAATAACCATACATTCTTAGAAACAGACGGTCCTGGTAACCTTACAGCTTATTCCCTTTATTAACAATCAGACAGTTTATGATCCTGAAACATGGGATTCGGGAGGAATAGGATACATAAGGCCTGAAGGCCGAGTTGCTTAACAACTTAAAGCAAGACATATTGTTCCCACTACTAGCCCTGGAATTCTCCGCTGTTTGTAATCAAGGAATGGAAAATGGAGACTGTTACATGATCTGAGAAAAATTAATGAAGTCATGGAAGATATGGGAGCACTTCAACCAGGATTACCAACTCCAACTATGCTCCCCCAGTCACGGACTTTAATAGTCATAGACTTAACGGATTGTTTGTTAAACACTTGCCAGAATTTGGAAAACTTTGCCATGTTTATGTTTCAGTTGATACCTTTTCTGATTGTACATATGTATAGGCATACTTGGGTTTCTTATGAATATTTAAGTGCAGTGTTCTATATATTTCAAAAGTTCAACGGTTGTTTGTGCATGTTGGTAGTACGTAGACTCCCCGTATATCCAGCACTGCTTACTTGCCTTTTATAAATATTACTAAATTCAGATTGAGTTGTGTCATTTATAACAGCATCCTAATCAACATTAACCATGCTTAAAATAACTGCTTCTTATCGCTTAACATCTTTTTGTTTCTATCTTAAAGCTTTCAGTCTTTTCATTTTATTAGACAAGGGTTTAAAGTGCTCTAACAATGAAAAGCCCTAACAGATCGACTCTATGCAGTCCTGATTATCATTCTGTTCCCCCTACAAAAAAACTTAAACCAAAACAGAAATGGGAAACAGGCCCTACTTTGAAATTCCACTTTGAAATCTGGATTTTTCCATTCAGATCCCATGGCCTTTAAAGGTACTTCTCCCAAGAATCTCATGACTAACAGTCTAATTATTTCACTAGTGAAACTACCTAAAATAATGTTCATTAAAGAAAATAGTCCACTTATTTGATTTATTATTTTGAATAGACATTCGCAAGCCTGAACTGTAACTGGCAGATTACTCCCTTCATGAAACTTTACAAAGCACGACTTCTCTTTTACGGGATGTTTCTCACTTTTCTCTCAAATAGCAGATATTGGGCACACTGCACTGGAGATTGGATCCTGCACAGCATTTCTAAAAGCTGTCAAAGAAGGGCTATTCAGGAAAGGATTTGCCTCTGCCACTCAATTTAGTGAAGTGAGAGTCAGTTGTACTTTTACTTTATTGTATGCTGTAGATCTTAGTCATCACCTAATTCGTTTTTACAGGCAGACTCTCACCAACTCAATCCACTTAGAAACATATAAAGACATTCTCGACAAGACTGCATTACCAGCACATCACAGCCACTGTTCAGTGTTGGAAGTTTATGCATTCTCTGTCTACTTAAGAACAATCTTAAGAAGCACCTGTGTATTTGTTAGCTTTCTGCTCATTCAGTGAAAATGGTTACATTTACACGTCACAATGATGCCTGCATCATTGGTTTTTTTGTTTGTTTGTTTTTCCTGACCTGTTGCTCTCTCAAGCCTTGTCAGCATCCGTACTGTGAGAAAAAAAATAATACAACTATTTGTACTAGAAAGCAATCATTTTAGTACATCTTTTCCTCACGAGAACACTAACAAGGGGTATATCTTAACAGAATAACTGCAATAGCTGCCTTTAACAGCTATAGCCACCAGCTGGGTGAAAACTGGTATTTGAAAGAAGACTTTTTTGATTTTTCCTGGAGCATAAACAGAGTTTCAGTATCTGAGTTTTTGCTATCATTCTGTCTTTCCCGGATAGGCTACTTAGTCAGTTCTAAGATACAACAGCCCCGTGTGATTCATTTCTGAAATGAAAATACACCGCTATGGTGCAATCAACTGATTTGCTGTTTTGATATATTCACTGTGTCGCTTGTTGTCTCAATGACATGCAAACACCCCAATAACAAAGAAATGCTTGTGTCTCTTTTTCCCGGTTTCTGTTAGTGTTACAGAAACAAGGATTTGAAACAGCACAGTGAGCTTCATTATCTCCTAGTTCATGCATCCTTCTGTTTGCTTTGCAAAGCAAATATAAAATGGGAAGATTTGTCCATAGTCACTGGCAAGAAAAAAAAAAAAAAAAAGACTGCATTTTCTGAAGTATGCAGCTATACTTCAAAATCACTATACATTAAATGCAAGTCTTGGCACTGTAATCAACATCTCCTTCACTGTCAAAAATAATTGTTTAATATCAGTAAGAGATGCTCCTTTAAATGTGCTTTGTTAGTATTCATCTATGGCTGTAGTCTGACTTGTTAAGTTGTCCTTATCTATAAAAAACGGCTGTACATTGGCCGTGGCCAGTCTTGAGCATGCTTAGCAGGTTACCTGTTTAGCAAGATGTGAAAGGTCAAAACAACAAGAGTGATTGATAGGATTATGGAAACTCATTCCTCTCGTCAGCTTGACAGTATGCTGACCTGATATACCACACAGAACTACAGGGATTGTGAGAAATGAATTGCAGGTAAGCTGAAATGAATCAGCCACAGTGGCAGAGTAAGACTGACATGGAACTACCACAGCGATGCAACTCCTTTTTCATGGTAGAGCAGAGTGGGTTATGATGCTGCTCAGATCTGAAACACAACAATGCAGCATTGGCATGTGTAGTTTCAGAGTGGAATCGCATGATCAAAACAGTACCCAACTGCTGTGCTAGTGTAGCTGTTGCTGATATTGGAACCTGGCACAAAATGCATAATCTAATAGATGAAATGTGATTAATAATCAGGACTTGTGTCCTCCTGATGTCTGTGATTCTGAGTCATGGTCTGCCCTAGATAAACTTTCTCAAATCTAGACTTATCCATCTGGATTTAGCCATTCATCTGCAAGCAGACTGAATCCTTGACACAAAGCAATGTACCGGGTTTAATTTTTAGTAAACTATTTGGAGGTCTTTAGTTACAAGACAGAATGAGAGAACGGACTATATTAAAAGCATACAGTGAAAAACATCTTCATAACACACCATTCCTGCTGAAGCATGCTGGAGTTTGTTATTTATGATTTCATTGGCTCTTTTTTTTTTTTTTTTTTTTTTTTTTTTTTTTTTTTTTTTTTA
>CM021779.1:13849466-13864548 GCA_011076525.1 Nettapus auritus
AAAAAAAATTACTATTATGATACACTATGACAGTTTACACTTGGGCCATTTAAAAAATCTGTACTTAGATGTCAGGATAGCATAACATGAACACAGGCAAACAGCATGAAAATCAGAGTAATTTCTGAACCATTAATAAGGACATCATTTTTTTGAGAAAGTCAAGAATAAGTAGAGATGTTATCCAAATAGATTTTGAAAGAGTAGATACATTTAACTCCATGCCTCTAGGTACTATCAGGAAAAAAATGTAGATGTACAGTTTAAAAAAAAATACTGCAAATCTTTAATCTTACTGAAAAGCTGCAGGACTCTAAGTGAATGAGTAATATTAGCTTGCCGAGAGTTACAGAAGCAATTTGAGTACATCATATCTTAAGTGACCTATTTTAGAATCATAAAATCTCCTGAGCTGGAAAGGACCCATGAGGATCATTAAGTCCAGTTCCTGAGTCCACACAATGCAACCTAAGAGTTTCTTACCACATGCTCAAATGTAGAAAATAAAAATATTTTTCTTACTTAAAGGTCTTTTCTGTATTTTCTGTAGGATGTTTTCAAAACATCTGTTGTGTAGATGATCTTTCTCAGTTTGTTAGTATAGATTTTGTTAGCAATCTCCTACTGATCACGTGATGTCTGTGTTTATTAGGGTTTACAGCTTCACCCACATTCCACTGAGATCAAGAGGAGATCAAGGTATGAGGACTCTGCGATCTTAAACAGCTATATCTCATCCTTGAACTAAGTTGTTAAAGAAGATCAGTGTCAGTTTCAGTAAAAGCCAAAACTTTCATTGCCTCCACAAAGTCTACAGGCAAAGCATCTTAAATTGCTAACAAAACTGATATAGATTGTAAGGTCAGAGAAAACCATCTTGAGTATGTGGTCTGACCTCTGAAGCGACACAGGCTGTAGTACTTTCCTAAATAGTCTTGAGTTACTAAATAAACTGAAAAGGTTGTCTTATTGAAGTGTTGGAATTTGGACTTTTTTTGTTTGTTTGTTTGTTTGGCTACTGTTGTTTGCTGTCTCTCATAAACATAAGACAAATACTGTGAAGCTGATTGTAAATAGAATGCAAAATGTCTTTAAAAACCCTTTTTTTTGTAGATTTCACCAATAAATATTTTAACAGCCAGCCACTGAAAATAACGCAGCTAGCACACGACAACTATGCAGATATCGCTTCTGAATCTCTCAAGTCTGCTGCTGAGACTATGAAAAAATAAAAATTCCAAGATTTTTGCATTACGATGGTATTACACCCATAACAACAACAATAAAAAAAAAACTTTTCACAGCACTGCTTCAGCTTATATTAGGCAATTACCATTTATGTTAGCCACCCAAATGATAAAACGGAATGTACAAATGTAGTGGGATTGCTTAGCTTTTGATTCAGTACCATTAACTTCTGGGGGCTAGGTAGGAAGTCTCTGACAGTGAAATGTATTTGATGGACTATGCCACTCACTGAATCTGCCATTAAATTCTTTTGGAAGCCATTATCCTGACTTAAATAGACTATTTATATAGCAGTGTGACATTTAACATCAAGCAAATGGTATAGTTTTTTTGTGACTGAAGAATTCAGTATAAAGTTACAAAGAATATCCATATGATGTGGGTTCTATAAAATAAGTCTTGAGATATTCTGAAGGGCCTAATTCATTTTAAAGAATAATTTTAACAATGTATGGGGCTGATCACCAAGGATGTTTAACATGGAAAGCTCAAATGCACTGTAATTTGCATTGTAGGGCATGTGCAGTTTTTTACATTCAGTCCTTTGAATATAAATTCAAAGAGACTACTAAAGATATAGGCAAGAGTTATCTGGAGAAGTATTTCCCCAAAAAATCATTAATTGCCTTTAGGTATGGAATAGATCTTCATGACAGAAGTGTGGGGTTTTTTTTGTTTGTTTGTTTGTTTGTTTTAAAGATCATAAATGCCAACAAGTGAATGAGATTGGACAGCTTTATCTGCATAAAAGTTAAGGATCTTTTCAAGTGCACTTCATTGTGCAAGCCAGCACTGTCAAAACGGTATTCTTCTGCGCAAAATTGCCTTCTATTTTTTTTTCTACTTATTGCTCTGCATTAGGAGAATTGTAAATATTTCAAACACCTTGAAACTGCAAATCCCCAGAAAAGCAATTCAAAGGGAAGTTCTAATAAGTGCAAAGGTACAGTCAAGAACCTGCCTCCATGTGCAATATTAAGAGAAGTGGAAATTTTAGCCTGCCACCAGAGATAGAAATAGAGACAAAACTGATAAAATAAATGAGTTCCAGATTCTTTTCAGTGGTGCCCTGTGACAGGACAAGAGGCAAAGGGCACAAAGTGAAACACAGGAAGTTCCACCTGAATATGAGAAAACACTTCTTTCCTGTAAGGGTGACAGAGTACTGGAAGAGGTTGCCCAGACAGGCTGTGGAGACTATTTCTCTGGAGATACTCAAAACCTGCCTGGATGTGACCCTGTGCGATGTGCTGTAGGTGACTCAGCTTTGGCAGGACTTGATGATCTCCAGAGGTTTCTTTCCAACCTCAGCCCTTCTGTGAGTTGAAACAGTCATAAGAAGAAAAACAAAACCACTGAATAATATGATGCCAGTTTTCAATCTATTATTTAAGAGGCACAAATGTTAGAGTTGCATTTTACTTTGCTTTTCATGTACTTTATGAATTATTTTGTGCTTTTGCATTAGTACACATTAGGCAAAAGACTGCCTCTAATAGATTAGATGATATGCACTTAGGGGGAGCTCTCCCCTCCCTGATCTGTTGACTGCACTTTTAATCATAGATTAGTTAGACATGAGGTCAAATCAATGCTAGGGCTGTGCTAGCAAGTGACAAATCTTTTCACTTCAGAAAACTATTAATCTTAGTGGTGCTGTGCTTGTGGGCCATGATTTACTGAGAACAAAATAACCTCACAATGCTCAATTTAAAATTAGACACCCGTTTTGAAGAATGGTGCACATTTACTGATATGATAAAGCAATTGGATAGTGAGGATTCATTAGTAACAGAGGGAAGAGCTGTACTATAAGAGATCAGATTGATGAAATATTTTTACCACTGTAAAATGCATACAAATTCTTTTGGGGAAAGGCAGCTACATTAAAGTACTTAAAGTATAGCCGAGATCAGGTGACTAAATTAGGTCATCTGCCTTACATGCCGTTACATGAGTGAAAACAGAGACAAACACTAGATCACGACCAAATATTAAAACATGAAAACATTTTTTCCCTTCTTCACCACTTTTCCACTTCATCTGCAGTTCTGCAATAGAAATCAGTTTCTATCACACAGCTGTGAAGCACAGCATGGCCAGGCATTGGTGCTTAGGTCTAACTAGCTTCCTAGGGGATACTGACCCATACTGTGAATATTTTATCTTTTGATGCAATTCAGTACTGGACAAACCTGCAGTCTAGAGACAGTCTGAATAGTTTACTAAACTGTGAGAAGTGTGTGGCTGATGTTCTACCTGAATCTAATTTTTAAGTTTTTATATCATGAGGCCATTTTATTACATAATCAGTTAACCTTCTCATTCTAAAATTCTTTCAAGAATGAAATCTATTAATCATAAAAATGGCAAATACAGAAAAGCGAGTAATACCTGCATTTTGTAGAAATCTATACCAGTCAAATGTTTCACTGGGTATAGTCTTGATTCCTGCGTTGAAAAAAAGAGAAATGCAACTTGTTTGACTGGTCACTATATGGCTGAACTATGCCTCTTAAAGTCTTGCTCTAAGAAAACCCATTTCTCTCAAGCACAATGAATTCTATACACAGCTGTTACCTCAAGCTTTTGTCTTCCCAACAATTTCAGGTTGCCTGCACAATCCTTCTATAGTAATCATATTGAAATGGAATTGAAAATTTCACACAATCACACTGTGTATGAACCACTTCAATAATCCACAGAAGTAAGCCCCTTTACACCATGCTAAATTTGGCCTTGTAAAATCTACATACCAGATACTGTTTTCTGAAGGATATTATTATTCCAAAACAGATACAGTTCAGCTCAGACTCAAGTCATTGACATAAGGCAAAGCAACTAAATTAAATCACTATCAAAAATATTTTAAAATATTATTTATTTTACCTTAAATATTATTTTAATAATGAAATGATTTTAGTAATTTATTTAATCTCTTAGTTATCTATTATCTCATAAAGAGCTTAAATACAGACTGAACATGAATTAAATACACTTCATTGAGTAATTTAAAAATAAATTTCAAAAATATTTTTTTATTCTTTGGAAGCAAAATATACAAAATACAATAACTTTTAGAATCTGTAGACAATTACTTTTACATAAATTAAACTGAGAGCTGTAGATTAAGTAAACACACCTAACAGGCTGAGAAGAATATTCCTTAAACTACTCACTTAAGTAATATACCCTGATTTAGATACTTGCTGGGTGTCATTACTTCAGGAACTCAGCCTATAGCACTTAAAGAAATTTGGAGTTTCATAGAGTAACCATTTATCAACTTGTGTGAAATCAGAGTGAGGGTCTAATATAAAAGACGCTAACTTACATATGGAGAAAGCCCCTTGTTACCCTTTCTTTCAGATTCCCACCGTAAGGCATCTGGAAAAACTTTTCTTAAAAGCACAAAATGAGTCGAAAATTTAGTCTATGAGAGTGGAATACTACCCCAATTAAACTCAATAGCAAAGAGCTTGACTTCAGCGTAGCCAGCACTTCAAACCCTTTTCTGAGGCAAAGAAGATAGTTACATAAACATACAGGTACTAAATATATTATCCAAATCCATTGAATGCCTTAGTTAATATTTTAAAACTCTCACCTTGAGTTTGGACATATATTTTCTTCCTAGTATCTGGCTTTAAAGAGAAAGAGAAGAAAAGTGACTCGTAGTGCATCATAAAAGATCTGTTCAGTTTTTTTTTTTTTTTTTTTTTTTTTTAAATCTAGTATAACAACATGCTCATCAGTGTGATTTTCTTTCAACTATTAAAAAAAAAAAAAAAGAAGGCCATTAGAAAGGAACATTTTAATAAGACCACAGGCAACAAAGTCAGCAATTAAAATTACATTTACTATGAACATTTACAGTGTCAATGTATCCATTTTGTAATTAACACAATTACCAGATTAGTAGGAACATGGTTTTTTGTTTAACCATAGTTTCTCAAAATCATTAAACTGCTTATGGCATAGAAAAAGAAAACACTTCCCTAGAATAAAAAAGATTTTAAACTACTAAACAGCCCTAGCTCCCAAACACTCTGGTTTTCAAAGAAAAAAGTACAGCTAGTCTCAAAATCACAGTTACATTTATCCATAATAAACTGTTAAACACATCAGGCATGGAACAAGCCCTACATACCACTAACCTTTTGGAATATTGCTGTCAAATATATGTAGTCACTTGTCTAGACAGGACAATTGGCCAGTACTAGGTATTGCAGAATATTCCCAAATAAGAATTGCACAATAAATTATTTTAAAATAGATACAGTAAAAGGGGTAATTGCTATATTTCCAAAGTTATCCCTGAAGTGCTACTACACTAGTTACTTATGTGATTAACTGAGTTCTTCATTACCTTTCTATAACTCCAATCATGAGCTTGTAGAATGCTACTCATTTTTTTTTCATGAAAACACAGAAATAGCTGTGGGATCTTTCCAAATTGGGAAACAAAACAAAACAAAAGCAAACAAAAAATCCCACTCTTCCCCTCTAGCAAAAAAAAGCATAGTTTCTCTGAGCTCAAAGTATTCGTGAAAGCTTTGTCTTCAGACAGTTCCTATTTCTTTTAAAAGCTGGCTTCAATGCCTGTATAGTAGTAAACCAATACATTGGTCAAGTTGTGTATTCTCTAATAGATTTGCCCAATATTACCTTGGAAGTTTCAGTTTGAAATTACATTCTTTCAAGCAGTTCTAGTAGTTATTGATTAACATAGCATCACAGTGACCCAAAAGAAACAGCCTTACTTTGAGCACCAGTCCTGGCTGTCTTTGGGCTAAAACCAGATTCCTCTTTAGTGCCAGTTTCATCCCATACAGACACCCAGTCCCTCAGCAGGCTGTGACTCTATGAGTCATTATTTGTCTAACACAGCTCTTTCTAAAGAGCAAATAGGAAAAGGACTCCCCGATTGCCACCCCAACCATTCCACTTTTGAACATGTGGCTGACACACAGATGATACACTACTGAATTCCTCAAGGTAAGTATTGCTAAGCAACCCTGCCTCTTAATGTGGAAAGCTGGTGGAATGAGTAACACAGCCAGAGTTAAATAAGGTAGAGCATCACCGATACTGTCGGATCATGTCAAAGCTGCACATTAGTTTCCCCTTCCCTCCTCCCCCATCCCATTCTTTGCAGCAGACTGCAGCTTGTGAAATCACACCTGCAGGACAATGACTTCAAGGCAGGAAGAGAGCTTGTACTAGGAGAACGAGAAGTAATGCAGAAACAAAGTACTAAAGCAACCAAGTCCTGAACCAGTCAGCTCAGGAAATAAGAAGTCAAGGAACTGACTTTTTTTTTTTTTTTTTTTTTTTTCCACATGCAAAGATTTTGTTTTTTCATTTCAACATTTCTGTGTGACTGCCCCTACAGTTCACTGCTGGGTCATAACAGTCTACTTTAGTTACTAAAAATGATCTGGAAAAAGAAAAATGGAAAAAGAAATTGACAGAAAAGAGGTCAGAAAACTGAATAATCATCAACAAGCAGTTCATGGGGGGAAGAGGGCAGTTTCTGAGAATCAAAGTGAACTAGCTACATCACAAAACCTACATGAATAAGCAGGAAGTCCATTAATAAATGAAGTGGGGAAAATGTAATGCTGTTTATGCTACAGTAGAAGATTAAGTATATCTTTCAAAAGCCATATGAACTTCTGTGTTCAAACAATTTTAAAAATAAGAAAAGATGGTTTCATAGATTATTTTATTACTTAACATGTCTTCGTCCTTCTCTTACCTATGAATAAGTAGCACTTTAAATTAAATTGCATTCTCCAGTCTTAAAACAAAACAAAACAAAACAAAAACAAAAACAAAAACAAAAAAGCCTCGCAAATGATGGAGACAGCACTGCAAGTTGGAGGCCAAATTTTAATTTGCAAGACAAATGAAAGAGTTGAAATTCAGAGCTAGGACACAGGTGTAACTAAAGAAAATGTGGAAAAAAGCAGATGGAGCAGAGGGCAGCTTAAGCCAGCCTTGCCTCTATAGCTAACACACTGTATAATTCTGCTTCAGACTTTGGTGGGTAAAGATGTGGTGTAAGTTCTCCAAAACCACTAAGTTTCAAAAGTAAGCTGAAGTTAAGCATTTGGTTTCATGCTCTACTAGACCCATAATAGCTCTATGGGGAGTAAATATATTCCTGCCAGGGTTTAGATCATCAAGAATAAAAGACAAGGAACATTGTTTAACATGGCATACAGATGTATTCACACTTTATAGATCAATTTTATATTTTGTTCTTTATTTTAAATAGTAGAGGGGAGAGTGGAAAAATGAAATGGAATGCTAATAAAAATAGCTTAGGTAATTCTTATGCACCAGTTTTACACTACTGAAATAAAACACTGACCATAAGCACAGGATCTTTTGCAGTATTTTGCACTTACTTGGAATACAGATTATTACAAAAGCTATATTATGTACTTCATAATTAAAGGTAATTTATCCAATGTAATAGAAAAGAAGTTGTTGGAAGATACACCCATTAAGCATAATGCTATTGCTTACATGTCTGTAATTTAAATTATTAATTGACTGTCTAACTAATAAAGCACACATTACAGGAATAATGTCGTTCACATTAGGGTGAGTTAATACATAAAGTGTGTTGATATTCTGTGAGCTGTGATATGTTTTTCAATGTTTGAAAGTAAATGTATGGCATTTGCTCTTACCCTTTATATGAAGATACAGCTGCAAAAAGAATTCAAAACCTCAGCATTTAAGACAAAAGTCAGCAGGTGATATTTCAGTTTAGGACTTGACAGACTTGCCTACAGTTCCCCGTCTGCCATGACCTTCTCCAAAACACTGAATGAATCTCAAACCAGGAGCACAAAGGTGTTTAGGTAAATCAATTAAGTCAAGTTCTTAAAAACATAAGTGCTGATTTCAAAATGATTTCTAAGTTAAAATTTGTTTCTTCTACTTATACTCTATTAACTTTGTCTTTTTCTAGTATAAGATCTATGACAGAAGCTGTGCCCTTTCCTGTATACCCATCATGAAGTTAATTGTAGTAACTGTTAAAACCAAGTTATGTTTATAATGTAACTACCACATCCTCTATGTGCATAGATCAAAAATCAATTCATGCTGAAAGAAAGCATTAAAAATTGAACTGTTGTGTTGTCCAGGCTCCACGTTTCAGTGATTTTCTTTAGGCAAAGGTGTATTAATGATTATATTATGATGCAAATTAAAACTGAAAAGATATCCAGCAGTTAGTTTTTACTTTTTACACTTATTGTTCATCATAGACTCATAGAATCTGCTGAGTTGGAAGGGACCCATAAGGATCATTGAGTCCAACTCCTGACTCCACGCAGGGTAACCTAAGAGTTTCTCACCTCAAATATAGAAAATAAAAGTATTTTTCTTACCAATACTTCACAAGATAAGGTGAGTGGAGCTAATAGCTGGTAGAGGGTGGTTCCAACCTTTTCTTTTTATCCCAGTATGTTGCCCCTTACTGACAGCCAGTTACTGATTTCCCGTCACTTGCCCTGGTGCTCATTGCAGTTCTCTGTGATCCAGTACAAGACTTTAGGCAACAAGTTATTTGGAAAACTAACCTCACACACACACACCAAACAGCTGAGCTAACAAGCCCTACTGCCTGGTATGGAGTGTGGGTTGTTTCACAGGTCAGCAGTGCTGTTTCACATTACAAAAGCACTCCTTGTACTCAAATGACCAGCAGCTCTTCTTCCTCCATTCTTTAGAAAACAGGATTGAGCATTGCCTACTTCCAGGATTTGTCTCATTTATTTTTTTTTCCCACTGGCACTCTGCCGTGAACTAAACCACAGAAAGGTGAAAAGGCTGATCCAGTCTATTTTCCAACAGGAGCATCAGATACTACCAACAACTACAAGGAATGAAGTAGACTTGCAATACAGTAGACATAATTATAGCTACTAAATAAAGAGAAAGAACCAAAACATACTTATTCTAATACTGTAGTCATGGTTTCTGGGCAAAGAATGAATGTATAGAAATAAACCAAGAGATGAAGGGAATTCTATTTGCTGTCAGCCAATCTATTTTTAATACATATAACCTCTAGGTATCAGTTATTATATCAGGAGTTATTTTCAAAAAACAATAAGGAAATGAAGATAAAGTATTTGAGATTACTTAATTATCATACTATTTAGAGGCTAAATAAGTAAATAGATAAAATTAAAACATTAATTTTACTCTACTCTCCCCCTAAAAATGATATATGCTTTTTCATTTGCTTTTTCTCTCCCTTAAAACTTAAAGTCTTCTTATATTTCAAGATCAAAAAGCATATTAAGAAGCTTAACAACAGCAGTCAAGTTAGGTAAGCTGTTGATAAATCACTTGAGTTTTTTTATCTTAAAACTGCCTGAACTCACACTTTAACTGCACGCACAGCACATTATCCAAGCAAGCATGTTCACCTCACAAAGAAGTTCATGAGGCAACTGCTCTCATCTTGTACAGCACTTACCCATTATTTAAACGGTCCATGGAATGAATTAAACTAACTAGTTGCAAAGACCTGAGATCAATATTTGCTGAGAGACTGGAAAATTAACCCTAAGAGCTCGATCCCAAACTTATTGAACTAAATGGCAAAACTATCAATAACCTTCTGGGCCCTTGCAAAATACAACTAGTGTCAATAAGTCTATATGAAAACAGACGAGTTTTTGCATTGCTTACTACCAATCCAGGATTCATTAAGTTAATACAAAGTTAATATGAAGACTTCATATTTACAGACAATGGGATTTACGTTAAACACTTTTTATAATAAAACAGCATGACAGCTCAAATATTTTGATTAATTAAATGAGGTTATCGAAGGAACACCATTTGAAAGGTCTTTCAGATTTTTTCTGTAGGTACTGACATTTCTCTGCATGAATATAATACCCACTTTTAAACTAGATTCACCATAATAAAATATTTTTCACATGGATAATATATTTGCTACTAAAAAAAAAATAATAATAAAAAATTACTGAATGTTTTTAATTCCGTTGAACCTGAAAATTGATAGTTAAAACGCATTTGACCACTATACTGATGGATAAAAATAATTATATTCAGTATTTTTCCATATATCATTCAGCAATGTCTTTCAATCTGTTTCCGGAAGCAGAGATGACTTTTTAAAAAGTTAAGTGTTATTTATGTGCTATATCTCTCAAGGCCTAGTCAGCAGTGCTGTACATCACTTACTACTTGGCTTAGCATAACTTCAGTTTTAGTTTTGCAGTTCACATAAAGAAGTTCATCCTATTTCCAGTGTTGATAAAACAAATACTTTCAAATTATTCTTCCAAATTCTTTACTGTAAGTAAAGCTGTTCAGTGCAATTTTGTCAACAGAAAGTTTATTAAATGATGCAGAAAACCAATATATGCATACAGTATCAGGAGAAGCTTGAGATAATAATGCTTAATTTAAAATGTTACAGAGAAGCACCTCCTAAACTGCTGTACAGTCTTCAAATACTAAACAGCATTTAAATGCCCTATCTATCTGACCTGTCAAAGTACAAAATGCTTTCTCTGATAGAAAAGAACAGGAATAGAGAATATAAAGATTATTACAATTCTCTAGCATTATTTAGTAAACATTTTAGGAGAATGCATAGTTGCTAATACTATAATCATCACCATCATCACATAAACATACCCACTCTGCTGCTGCCAGTTCCTTCATTTTCATCGTGAAAGCCAGTGCAAACCTAGTTAAATGGACAAAAATAGTTGGGATCATCTGCTTAAAGTGTTTGAACATAACAACAGAGAAGCATTTCAGAAGAAAATATTTATAATAAAGATGAGCAGAGGCTTATAAAAATAATTATAGATGGAAAGACAGAAAGCAGGCTTTCTATTTCTTTTACCAGAAAACATCGGTAAAACAAATACTATCTCCAGGCTTTAACTGGATTACAACTTGAAGCTCTTGTGGAGTTAAAGTGATGATTTCTTAAATATAGGAGAAAACGTAAATAATGGGAACATCCTGTAGTTTATCTAGATTTATACACACAGCGGCAGAAGCAGGCAGCCTTTCCTGTTTCTACATCACTGCAATTTGCAATAGCCTTCTTCACAACCAGAGAACTAAATAAAAAGGAATCTTTAGTTTTGTACTCTTGTTATTTGACAATACTCAGTCCTATTACTTGCAATTCATTGCTACTGTATTTAATGCAAGTGAGCAGGCAGCATTTTATAAACCTTTCCCCAGTGTTCTCTCCTTATTTCTAAGTAGTCAAAACTGTTGATGGGAAAAAAAATGTGTGAGAGACAAAACTGTAATTCTTCATGGATCATCCTTTAATAAAAAAAAAAACAAAAAAAAAAAAAAAAAGAACAAAATCAGAATTAAATATACTGAAAAAGAAGAAAGAAGATATGGTGATTCAACACTTCAACTCTAGAATTTAACAGACTTGGGACACTCAGCTCTGTACTTCCTAATGTTAGGCATCTACAGAGGAGATGAAATTCACAGCGATGAGTTAGGCACGTTATACCCCTTTATCATAAGTAAGGAAGAATTGTGTGTCCAGAAATTAGACTCAACACAGTTTTGGACATAGACTCTTATGCCAACCCACCATAACACTGATAGGCAGGCAACTGCTAAGGGGTGGGGCATTTTGACTGTTCTCTGATTAAGACTTTTCTTTATATCAAGAAGGCAATTAAAATAACTGAACTGTAGAATTGGCTGAGATATGAACACCATATCCTCCTCCTCTGTAATCATACAAATTATATTACCAAAGTAAGAACAAGCAAACAAAGGTGTATAAAAATATCTTCATGGTTAGGTTTTTATTTCACCCGGAAGGGAGAAAATAACTCTGCTTCCAAAATTCCTTCCTCTTTTACCCTTATGACTGTTTATCATGGCTCATCTGGACTTCTACTTCTTAGCCTATGCAGTACACTATCACTCCCCACAACAGAAGAGTTACTTTAGAGACCATTTAAAAGCAGCATTGATAGGAACAGTTCTCATATCTGAGTGCCTCACTTTAGAGAGACTTCAGCGATGGAAGCCTGATATCTAAACATACTAGATAAAAAAGTCATTCCTATTGGGAGCTTGATGTAATACCCAGAAGTCATTGAGATATTTTTATGGAGTCAGATCGAATAAAGAACCCCTGTTCACAAGAGATCTTAAGAACATCCTGAACTTTAATGCAACTTTTAAACCATGATGAAATACAAACACATGCTTTGGCTGCTCTTAAATGGAACTTCAGTGTTAACTAGAACCATATTTGGGTCCATTTCTGAAGACTATCAGTCCCGTGGGAATATAATTGTTTGAATGCCTCCTTCATAGGAGACACAATGTGTCTGCTTGACCAAATTCTTTTTAATTTCTTTTATAAATATTGAATATAAAACATAGACTATCACATATGACTCTTAAGATTCCATATTTCTTTTTCATAGAATTAATGTGAAGCTTCCATCCTGAGCCATACCTGTAACATCTCAATGGTGAAAGGTGAAGCAGATTTCTAAGTCACACCCAGAATACTGCTTTTCCACTGGAGATATTATGTTGTAATTTGAGTGCATGAAGTCACAACCACTCATTAGAAGTCACATAATTGCTGAACTCCTACTTTTGTTTGTTGTGAGCAGTCTTATTCCCATACATCTGTTTTGTAGCATCTGCTTTATGGTATTACAACGAATTTTACATATACATTATGACAGCTTTAAGGTTACTGAAGCCTTTGCAAATGCTTGTTTTCTCAAGTTGCATATGCTTCCTTTCTAGTTTTTGCAATTATACTTTCAATATATCACATTAACAAGCAGAAAAAAACTATTGCTCCCAAGTCTACAAAATACTATTCAATAGATTTAAATACCCTAGGGGAGTACAACTGCAATTTAGAGGAATTTGATTAAAAATGAAACACTCATTATAAAGCTAGACAGTGTTCAATACTTTGTTTTATGGAATGTGGTGGTTTATTGTACTGGACAAGTAATCTACAATTCATAATACTTTTTGCTTAGAACCCTGCAATCAATAAGGGAAAAAAATAATCAATGTTTCTTTTAATAACTATGCAATGAATAGTGACAATATTGGAGAAGAGATCCATTTAGTGTAACTTCTAAAAAACTGAATTACTTTTCCTTCAGCAGAGAAAATATTGTGAACTGTATAAAGCATGTGGTAATGCATTTTGAAACATCAGAGGAAATCCTAGCCACTAAAGTATACTTCAAGTTCCTAACCCAATTATCACAAAAAATCATTCAGTAAAGCATAGTTTTTTATAAGCTACATTAGCTATATTGGTGACAGAACGTGTTTTAAATGCAGAATTGGATCATAATGGACACACACAAAAAGACTGTTCTTATATAATTGTTTTTTGTTGGTTTTTTGTTGTTGTTGTTTGTTTGTTTGTTTGTCTTTTTTGTTTGTTTGTTTTTCCAGTGCTGAAATTTAATGCTCTCATTTTACCTGATATATTAGATAACTTTTTTTCTCTTCCTTCAGAATTGTTTAAAGAATAACTTTAAAAAAAAAGTATATAAACTTTGTCTTAAATGGGGCCATGAGTTGTTTTTCAACTGCAAGTCCTTCTAAGACATAAGAACATGCCCTAATGATTTTTCAATGAGCATGATTAAGTGCTGTCTTTAAAATCTGTTTACCTACCACATTTTATAAGGCACTATAGACAGAACAGCATATCTATGCCAGTGTTAAGTTAGCTAATAATAGCTAGGACATACAGTGATATTAGCAAAGATAAAACCACAAGATATAAGCCTATTGCACACAATATATGCATTTCCTCATGGCTAACATGAACTAAAATCCATACTGCTCTATATGAACCACTGTAGTTATCTGTCTTAGTGAAAATGTTGTGATGAATATAGTATCCTGAGCAAGCTTTGTTCAGCAAAGTATCTAAGCTCTGCTAGAGTAAGTACATAAGCATTACCACAGTATTTGATAAGACATTCCAGATGCTTAAATTGTATTATACCTTGTATACTCGGGGATTTCTCTGCTTACCTAGAGGTCACTTCTGGAGTGAAGCCTCTGCAGAGTACTCAGGTCACCAGAAGTTCAGACACAATATAGATCCATAAGGCTGAATGACCTGTTGTAGCAGCTAACTGCCACGAAAAAGACATCCTTGCTGTATCCCTACACAAGCTGTCTTCTTATTAAAGCAGTAGGAAACTAACCTGGAAAATAAAAATCCCAATTTTACATTATTAAGTGAGTTAGACCTGCTCAGAAAGTGATCCAGTCTTGGCACACAGAAGGGTGGGTCACACAGACACGGGTAAGAATTAAAGGAGAAGTAGAGGAATGAAGGTAGCAGTAAGGTCATCCCCTGCCATCAGTGAGCAATTAGTTGGGCTGCTTATGAAATGACAACATTAGCATGTGTCTTGATAAGACTTAAGCCATCTACTAAATTATTATTATTATTACTATTATTTCCATTGGAAGATTTACATCCAGAAAATAGTTTTGAACAAGAAAAGGGTATATTGGTCCACCATGGGCATGATCTAACACCATTGAAGTTAATCAACCCTTGGATCAAACGGAAGAAAACCTCTTTACTGGGGATGCTGAAACAATGAGAAATGCTGAAAAACCCTGTTTGGTTTTTAGTCATTTTTTCTGATTTCTGATCAGTTCCTGAGCTACACTGTCAGATGCTTGGACCAGTTGATTTTGGAGGTCTTTTCTGTGAAATGTGTTCATCTGATTCATGTCAATGTGGAGCAATGCTAGG